>CM025656.2:2947541-2960722 GCA_014621495.2 Entosphenus tridentatus
GTGTTTGCGTGAGTGTTTGCGTGAGTGTTTGCGTGAGTGTTTGCGTGCGTGTTTGTGTGCGTGCGTGCGGTCACGGTGGGGAGTGGTGGTGTCACGATTATCTGAGCCGGTCCTGGGGCTTCCCTAGGTCTACTCAGCCTCAAATAAGTACCTGGTGCTATGTGTAAACATCGCCACAAGGGAGAGGAGACAAAGGCTGCCGGGCGTGGTGCTGGCCAACGCACCCACTTCGCGTGCCGTGCCGGCCTTGGTAGGCGCTACTCGCGTACAGCACTTGCTCCTAGAGTCCGTTAAGGCTAAACTGGGGATCTTTGTTTCTGTTATACAGCCACGACTTAGATGGAAGGGACAACTCGAGTCCCAAGTGAACGAGCGGTCGTAAGAGCCGGGGGAGGGGGGGAGGGGGTGGGAGCGGTGTTGGGTTTGGCGACCGAATTAAAACGAAACGACGAAATGAAACATTTCGCGGAGAGCGATTTTGGCAGCGGTGGTGGCGATAAAAAACACGACGGCGCCCGCACGGATTCCGCGTCGCCGTCCGGGAACAGTTCAGGTTCAACGGCACTAACGGAGGCGCGCTCACGTCGCGGTGCGTCCGGAGGCCGCGGCGAGACAACGCGGGGCGGGGGGAGCGGGCGAGGATAGCGGCGGTGGCAGGGAGAGAGCGGATTTACCGTAGTTTTGCCGATTTTCTCGACGGCGATTCCCGAACGGCAAACGCAACTGCACGCCAAAGTTTAATTCGTGTCTGATTAGCGTTACGGCAGTTGTCGTGGCTCCCCCCCCCACCCCCCGAGTTGCAGAGCAAATGCGAATGATAGAGTCCCGTGATAAAGTCCCGAAGAGCAAACGCAACTTTACACTAAAGTTTGGTTCGTGTTGGATCGCCTTTACGAGCGTTCGCGTGACCCTACTCCCGTTACGGACGGACGGACACACGGTCAGAGCTAACGGTTGACCTCTTTCAAAGTGTGAAAAAACGCAAGAATTTTTTTTTTTTTAAATAGACGGGGATCAAGAGCCAGAGGTGGGAGAGCCAGGAGGGGGGGGGGGGTCACACCTCGTGCTTCTGCAGGCCTTGGCGCAGGCGGTCGATGCGATGGCCGATCTCGCTGAGCTTGGGCTCCAGGCTGGAGGGGTCTCCCATCTGCGGGTTCCGCGCGTACACATCCTTCATCTTGTGCAGCGCTTCCCTACACACACACAGAGGCAGAGGTCCCCCCCCTGTACAGCCTCACCTAATACACACAATAGACAAAGATGCCCACCACCAACCCCGCCCCCCTGGTGTACGAGTGCGGTGGTGTGGCCGGCACCACACACGGCCCCGCTGGGTTCGTAGTGCAAAGTGCTAAGCACTACACTACCGCTACCCACAAAGACAAAGCTCCCCATATAGCCTGAACAGACTGTTGGGGCAAGTGCTGTTAGCGAGCAGCACCTATGAAGGCTGGCACGGCACACGAGGGGGGTGGGTGGCCAGCAACCACGCCCGGCCACCTTTGTCTCCCCAGTAGTTATGTTTACACACCGCACCAGTAATTAATTTGAGAGGCTGAGTCGACCTAGAGGAGGCCCATGACCTGTTCAGATAATCGTCACTGATGTTGGCCATGAGCGGGAATCTAACTCGGGTCGCCGGGTTCGTAATGCAGCGTGCTAACCGCTACACCACCGCTACCCACACACATGTACACACGCGTGCACACGTGTGCACGCGTAAGGACAGACGCACGCAACACATTAACGTACGTGCGCGCACAAGACAAAGAAAGAATTCCCCGTAGCGACTCAAACGGCTGAAACCTACGAAGGCCGGGCACGGCGCACGATGCCCGTCACATTGCAAGTCCGCAAGAGATGGAAACTTCTTGGGGAGGCCTTCATGTAGCAGTGGATAAAACAAGGCAAATCGTGATGATGATGATGATGCCGATTGGATGGATGCAATCGTGATTTGAAGCTTTCGTGACTGCAGGAATCCGTACTCTTTGGTTCTTTCGGTAAAGTCACGTGGGTAGAAAATAAAATAGATCACGACGTTTTGGGGGCTTGTGTTGCGCCCGAAACGTGATTTATTTTATTTTATACCGATGTGACTTTACCAAAAGAACTAAAGAGTATGTGTGTACATAGGTTGAACTTCTTTCGCACCGTACGTAGCCAACCGTGCTAATCGGAGGTGCGGGAGAAGGACAACAAACTATGGGTCTCTGTGTGAGTCTATGGGTCTCTGTGTGAGTCTATGGGTCTCTGTGTGAGTCTATGGGTCTCTGCGTGAGTCTATGGGTCTCTGCGTGAGTCTATGGGTCTCTGTGTGAGTCTATGTGTCTCTGTGAGTCTAAGGGTCTCTGTGTGAGTCTATGTGTCTCTCTGTGAGTCTAAGGGTCTCTGTGTGAGTCTATGGGTCTCTGCGTGAGTCTGTGTCTGTGAGTCTAAGGGTCTCTGTGTCAGTCTATGGGTCTCTGCGTGAGTCTATTGGTCCCTCTGTGGGTCAATGGGTCTCTGTGTGAGTCTATGGGTCTCTGTGGGTCAATGGGTCTCTGTGTGAGTCTAAGGGTCTCTGTGTGAGTCTATGGGTCTCTCTGTGGGTCAATGAGTCTCTCTGTGGGTCAATGGGTCTCTGTGTGAGTTGCGGTCTCTGTGTGAGTCTATGGGTCTTTCTGTGGGTCAATGGGTCTCTGTGTTAGTCTATGGGTCTCTCTGTGGGTCAATGGGTCTCTGTGTGAGTTGCGGTCTCTGTGTGAGTCTATGGGTCTCTCTGCGGGTCAATGGGTCTCTGTGTGAGTATGGGTCTCTCACGACGTTTCGATCGCAACACAAGCGACCTTCATCAGGTGGCACCGACACAGCAGGACAACCGCTGACATATGTCAGCGGATGGATGCACTGCCGCATCGGAGGACTGCAAGACTGGGCGACGGCTCGCACGAAGCGTCCGTGCAGCAGTGGATAGAGCACACGGTGGCGAGGGCGGCACGTACTTCTGCTCCACCTCCTTCTGGATGTCGCGGTTGTAGTCGTCGATTTTGCTCTGCAGCTTCTTGCGCCGCTGCTCGGGGGGAAGGTGGCTCTGGTCCTCGCACGGCACGGGCTGGGAGCGCGCGAGCAGCGGAGTGCGTGAGCGAGTGTGAGCGTGATGGAGTGCGTGAGTGATTGATGGGGTGTGCGTGAGTGAGTGTACACAAGTTACACACGTGGGCAAGTGCGTTGAGTACTCGTGCACGTGTGATTCCACGTGTGCAGAGCGCGAGTGTGAATGATCACCCAGGCGTGAGTGTACGTGCGTGCGCGCGCACGGACCAAAAAGCACAAGCACGTTTACAAATTAGTTTGCTTGTTCATGAAGCAGCGGAACAAAAAACTGACGAAGAATCACGACCCAATGTGCTGCATAAACGATTCCTTGCCATCACCATGGATCCGCACACAATCAGTAAGGCCTCTTTCACAGCCTAAACCGCTCCACAGATGTTCGCTTTGAAAACTAGCAGATCGCCATGAATCCGAATAATTTCATTTCAATGTAATAAATTCCCCCCCCCCCCGCCACCACTGGCAAAATGAGACTAAAAAGAAGACGCAGCTGACAAGGCGACATCTAAATCTCATAATTACCAATCAAAGATCCCCCACATAGCCTTCACAGACTGCAGGGGCAAGTGCTGTTAGCGAGCACCGATAAAGGCCGGCACGACACATGAAGGGGTGGGTGGCCAACACCCCGTCCAATTGCCTTTGTCTCATTTGAGGCCGAGTCGACCTAGGGGAGGCCCAGGAACGATTCAGATAATCGTCACTGGTGTTTGCCATGAGTAGGAATGGAACCCGGGTCGCCAGGTTCGTAACGCAACACACTAACCGCTACACTACCGCTCCCCATGATAATTGCCAATTGCACACGAACACAAAAACACGTAAAACAATCACTGAAAGCAAGCACAGAAAGGTTGCGATTAGCTAATTAAATGAGGCAACTCAGGTCGGCCTTGTGGCTCAGTGGTAGGGGCGAGCGAGTGCCTCACAATTGGAAGGCCGGGAAATTAAAATCTTTTGTCTTTGACTCAACCCATCAACCCTCCATCCGGGGCGGGTGGTCGATAAAATTAGTACCACTTTGTGGGGGAAGTCAAAAGTGGGTTACATCCTAGATTTGAAGTTTTCGTGACTGCAAGGATCCATACTCTTTGTTTTTTTCGGTAAAGTCACGTAGGTGAAAACAAAATAAAATAAATAAAAATATCGCGACGTTTTGGAAGCGGTTACACCTGATGACGGATGCTTGTTTGCTTCCGAAACGTGATTTAATTTAGTTATTTTATTTTGTTTTCACCTACGTGACTTTACTGAAAAAAACAAAGAGTAGTGGGTTCCATCGTATGGAGACTCCCCCTCCCGCCTACCCACCGCCACGTGACTGTGGAATTTCCACCAACGGATCATGGACTTGCAGGAAAACCACCTTTGACTCCTTTTAAATCAAGGACACGCACCATGGAAATGGGAGCGATATTCACATCCGATCGGGACGGACCTGGCTGAAATGAAGCCCTGGTTATAATGGAGGGGCTGGTGAGGTGGGGGGGAGGGGGTGGGGGGGGGGGGCGTTAAAACGATGAACGTGGCGAGAGACGGATAAACATGCACGGACGTACGGATGATACCTTACCCCCTTCACACTGAGCTTCTTCTGATTGCCAGAGAGCCAGGGACAGACAAGAAAAACAGGGACAGACAAGGAGCTTTCAGGGGCGTAGAGACGGGACAGGAAGGTGAGGAGACAGGTCAACAAACCCAGACTCCCGACACCGCAAGTCTTCTATAATAACGGGCTGCGGGGGAAAAATAAAAAAAAAACCCCAGCGTTTGTTTAACACCATTGGATGTTCATTACCATCAACCCCCCCTCCCCCCACCCATCTTTTGTGTCTCCACATAATAAGAAAATACAGTGCCAGATTATCCTAGTAGCAAAAGTGGCATAACTCTAAGGGCCCTGCACTTACAAGGGCGCCGCGCTAAATGCTTTCAAGCTTTTCATTCCAGTTCAGTGATTCTGTACTTGCTCTATTACTATAGTACTATACCGCCTTCAACTTTTATGAACGACTGGGTGTTTAAGGTTAGCGATTTGTCGTCTTATCTGGCTGTATAGCAAATGAAAAAATACAATTACTTTACTATGCAAGTAAAAAATGTATGTGTTTTAATATTTAAGTGTTTTTTTTTATTTAGGGCCCCTTTATAACATATGCTACAGGCCACGCACTAGTAAATATTGAAATATTTCCTTTACACACAAAACCCATCGGCCGTACGGCCATTTTTTTTGAGAGTGCATCTCATCAGCGGCTTTTGGATCGCATACAGGCGGACCATTTGTGGACCGGTTTCGACATCCAGCGTCTCGTCAGCGTGGCGCGGGGCTTTGCTCGGACCAATGCAGGCGAACTGCCCGATGTTTAATTGGCAAGGACGGCCTCTCTGCGAGCAATGGTGCGCAGGTCATTTAACAGAATATGCAAATAGCAAGCGCGATGGCGCCTGCCCTAAAACGTACCCTTGCGTAACAACTTGTTGCTCACAACTATATCAGTTAATGCAGTCTTGGCTGCCCTAACTACCCCCTAGCTATCCGAGTTGTCCCTGGGTGCCCTGGCTCTCATAGCTGTCCTGGCTGTCCTGGCTGCTTTGGCTGTTTCTGGCTGTTCCTGGCTGCCCTGGTTGTTGCTGGCAACTTTGGCAGTCCCTTGCTGATTCGTGCCTGGCTGTGCCATGATGCCGCTCTGCCTCTCTCGCTCTCTCACTCTCTCTCTCTTGGGCATGCTCTTGCTCTCTCACTCTCACTCCCTCTCTCTCGCACTCTCACTCTCTCTCTCTTGGTCCCACTCTCACTCTCTCTCGGTCTCCCATGTTGCCTTGCTCTGACCCCTCGCCTCCACACTCCACTCTTCTAATCTATAGCAGCGATTCATTTTTTTTTCATTTTTGTAAAGAAAAGAGCCTAGAGCAGCGATTGCACTTGGGACGCGATGTAAATTTAAGTTGTTGTCGCTGTTGCTGTTGAATGGGTGAGCGCACGACTGGCAGACAGTGTCGCACAGCGAAGGCCGGACAGGAAAGATCAGCGATCGGGAGACACAAACACAGCGCGACACAGGACGAGACGAGACGAGACAAACCGTCAGTGACACAGAAACCATCTCACTCTGTACGGCGCCTCTCGACACTGTCCTCTGCCCGCTGACAGCGCTGTCCTCTCCAAGAGGTAATGGAATCATCATTTATCAACACAACTTCATAAACTGGATAGCGAAGGCGGGAAAACCTCCTTACAAGCCACGGCCAGCGCGACACGGCTGATGATGTCGACGAGGTCGCCAAGCCCCTGCCCATCACCTCCCGTCCAGCGGCACCCCGCGTGGGGGAACAGAGGTTGAGACTCATTTTGCTTTCCAACCTATTTCGTGTTCCCCGATTATTCGAGTGCTGTAACTGAACTGACAAACCGTAGAGTGACCGATCACCCAAGCAATCGGATGAGAGTCGAGTTGGAGTTCCCTATACAGCTGCTAACCTGCTTGTGCCTTGCCGGACACAAGGGCAATTGATGGGCGTGTGAGCGGTGGGTTGGGAGTGACGGGGGTAGTCGCGTCGCACAGGCTGTGGGAGTTGGGGGTCAGGCTTGGACTAGCAAACTGGGCCATCACCGATCACTCGTGCCAGGTAAGGCACCATTGAGCTATGTAGTGTTTTTTCAGAAGCGACCTGGCCACAAATGATAGCTCAACGAAGTGGCTTATCGTGTGGAAATTTATAGCGGCCAATTACTCGAAACGCGTAGAGTTGTTGATTATAAATGTGGAGCGAAAAACCGGAGAACCCGGAGAAAAATCCATTCCACCATGGGGAAAACATGAAAATTCCAAATATATATAACAGGCATCAGGGTCAGGATCGAACCCACGACCTCCTGCATACCAGGCGAGGTAGTTAACATCTTATAGCTACCGTGATGATGATGAGAGAGAGACGCAAACTCTAAATATACAGCAGGCGTCAGTCGGGATCGAACCCATGACCTCCTGTATACCAGGCGAGGTAGTTAACATCTCCTAGCCAAAATGTGCCCGATCTCGTTATATTTCAAAAGCTAAGGCAATTTGAGCCTGGTGACTACTCGGACGGGTGATCGCCAGCACGGCTTGCCATGCGTTGTAGGAGTGCGGCTACGAGTGGCCAGGAGATGGCAGTGCTGAGTGTCTCCCTTCTCGGGTATTGTGATGGTGGTGATCCTGGTAGCGGTGGTGATAGTGTTTGTGTTGGTGGCGATGATAGGGGTGGTGTTGATGAAAGTGATGGTGTTGGTCGCGGTGTTGGTGGTGGTGTTGGGTCATGGCAATTATGATGATGATCACGGTGGCGGTGAAGATGATAATTTTATTCAATGTGTTTGGGAGGTGAATGCCAAAGTCAAGATTTGCTGTCCACGATGAGAGGGCTTCAGGAGAGAGTTTGTGTCGTGTTTCTACTCCTGATTATGATCAAGGTGGTTTCGGTGATTATCATTGTACGTATGTTGAACTTCTTTAGCACCGTACGTTGCCAACCATGCTAATCGGAGGTGCGGTGATGATGGTGATGATAACCATTGTGATGGTGATGATGATAATGGTGGTGATTATCATTGTGATGACAATCATGGCCAATGAAGAGCCAACTATGAGACGTTCAGTGCTCAGCGATTTAGCCATTCATCTTTTTTGTTTGATGATGACGACGATGGTGGTCATGGTGGATGCTGTTGCTGTGGTGGCCGTCGCTGTGATGGTGTTGCTCACCGCGGCCTGGCTGGAGGGTTTGGCGAGGGGTCGCGACCCCAGCCGGCCCGACAGGAAGCCCGAGATTCGGCCTGAAAGGGTAGCGGCCCCACCACCCCCACCGCCCGGCGTGCGGGGGGAGGAGATTCGGGGAGAGCGGGGGCCCCCCACGCTGAGCCAGGGCTCTCGGGGGTAGCTGGGGGGCGAGTCCCCCCCTCCCCCCGATAGGCAGGAGGTCGGGGAGCCGGGGGGGGAGGGCGAGGGAGGGGGAGGGGCCGCCTCCAGGTCGTGTTGGCCGTCGGAATGGGCAGGAGGGGGCGGAGGAGGAGGGGCACCCGGGGTGGGGAGGAGGGATGCCAACTATTGATGAGGGAGGGGAGGAAATAGATGTGGTCAGAGGAAGGGAGGGTAGGGTAATGGAAGTGGAGGGAGGGCAGGAGGGAGGGATCGCGAGAGGGATTGAGAGGGGTGGAGGGAGAGAGAAAGGGAGAGCGGGGAATATATGTGGGAGGGAGGGAGGGAGGGCAGGGAGGGATGGCGAGAGGGAGGGGTGCAGCAGAGAGAGTAGGAAATGGATGTGGAGAGAGTGCCACCGTCACCACAAGAGACAGAGACGAGGGAGAGAGAGGGAGAGACCCAAACACCACCAGGGTTAAAAAAATATATATATACAAAAGCGACAATGGTAATGATTAAAAAATATAAATATATTACCACATGACCCACCACCACCACGAAGAAGGAAATTCAATTTAAAAGGAAGCCAAAGCAATGAAAGTGGATTTCAATATAAATGAGAAGCAGCAAAAGCCAACACGGTGTTAGGAGGAAGGAGCGCGCGGTTAGAGGAAGCAGAGCAGAGCGTTGGGGTGAGAGGGCAGGGGTCACGGGTGAGGTCAGGGGTCACGGGTTAGAGGTCAGGGCGAATGAAGCGTGGACTTGGCGGCAGCGGGGGGGGGGGGGGGTAAGTGACGTCTCGTGTTCGGGACGCGGGGTTGGTTTTTTGTGTCCGGCAAAGCGACACACGGCTTAGCAGCATCTCCGGTATTACTTCACCTCAACAACCACCACGGGCCTCCTGCATTCGTGTTTGACGCCACGCACACCCAAACGCGTCTCCTCGTCAGAGAGCTCTTGTTAATGATAGCGGCAGTTAGTCGGGACACGAAGCCGTCTAAGCGAAGTGTCCTCCGTCTGTCTGTCTGTCTCTCCACACCCCCCCTCCACGTAGCCGGCGCACGTCTTTGCAGGCTCGTTAATCTCCAGCCATCCTCACAACGGTGGCGGATTTTGGCTGGCCATCTGGAACGCTCTTCCTTCCCATATTAGGAAGCCCACTGGGAGCTACGCACTTTTAAATCTAGATTGAAAAATAATTTCTTCAGAACTCCTTTAAGCGTTTAGTTTGTTGTCCTTCCCCCGCACCTCCGATTAGCAAGGTTGGCTACGTACGGTTCAACGTACACACACGCACACACAGCGGACGGGAGCTCCGTGTGACGCCAGCGTTGATATTAAAATAGACCGGGAACCTCCGCAGCAGCAGCCGCAGCCTCGCGCCGTCGGCTGTTGGTGCAGCACCGCTGTGATCCTCCCGCACCATTCTACTCAAACACCCTGCTAAGCTCTTGTCCCAGCAGTCTGTGAAGGCTATCCGGGGGGATCTTTGTCTCGTTACACCCGCACTGAAACGTACGCGCCGTACGAAAGCGCACACGCGCTTCCAAATTCCGATGGATAACCGCTCCGCCGAAAGTCCGCAAGGTTCTGGAAGATTGACACGGGTGCTTGTGTTTAAATAACAACAAGCGTACCTGTATATGTTTTTTGTTAATTGCGCACAATTTAAAACTACATTCTTTTTTATTTCACCAGGTAAGGCCCACAGCTTCATAGCTCTTCTTTTTTTAAACGACCTGGCCACAGTTGACAGCTCAAAGAAGTGGCTTATCACATGTAAATGTATAGCAGCTGAAGACTCTAAACGTGTGACGTTGATTCTAAATGTGGAGGGGGAAAAACCGGAGGACCTGGAGAAAAATCCACGCGACCACGGCGAGAACATGCCAAACTCCGAATATACAACAGGCGTGTCAGGGTCGGGATCGAACCCACGCGTTCCTGCAAACCAGGCGCCTGTTCATACGAAGGAGCCTATTCATACGAAGGAGCTGTTGTTTTTCCACCGGGATAAACTCCCACTGCTGGCAGACTATACCCATCTGTGAAGCACGGTAGGGCCTTCATTCGTGACGACAGCCCCGCGCGATAAGAACGGCGCAAACGCCACGTGTACAAAGTTAATTTCTGTTCAGAATCATTCAAAGGTTCTTCCTCGGGCACGCATGGTTCCTGGGTTTTCTCCGGGTTCCACGGTTCCCTTCTCGTCACTGCACTAAGGACCCTGCTGAAAAAAAAAGTCTTGAGACTTTGTTTGTAAGGCTTTCTTTGGTAAATGACGTACGCTTTTTTTTTATTCATTTGGTTGTAATTGAATTCGCTGTCGTAAAATATCTGCAGTACGTCACCAGCAGCAGCATCGGCGATGGTTACCTCATGACCTCAACCCTGATTAACCTATGCTCATTATTATCATCATCAACCCAATAAAACCGAGAACAACTTTGTGGAAAGCCAACGGTCGTTCATGTCGCATGGTGTGACCGGTCCCCGGTAGAGGAATGTGGAATTTCTGCCACTGGCTCAGGGCCGCTGAGCGACATGACCTCCACCCTTGGTCCGACCTCGACAAAAACCTTCGAGCCAAGGCCATCCCCCCCTAAGCTTCCTGTCGTATAAAAATACACTTAACCCAACTGGTCCCGGAGGTCATTAATTCAGGCAGCTGTCAAGGTAAGGATTTATAAATAAGATACAATCAAATTTCGATTTAAAGCTTTCGTGACTGCAGGGATTCATATTCTTGGTTCGAAATAACCAAGAATAAGATACAATCAGGCCTACTACCGTTATACCTTCATGGAGGGGGGTGGCGGCGGGGGCGGGGGGTACCGGTTCGTGCTCCCTTCCCACACACCACTCCATGGGATGGTCACGATTCAGGATCGCGAATCCATCCCAGAATCAAATTCTTTAGCGACGCTTACCAACTACGGTTGAAAATGCTTTTGCATTAAGCGTTGTCCGTCTGTCTGAAACACGGGGGGGTTGTGGGGGAAGGGTTACGATAACTGTTGTAACCTTGATCCAATATGAACGAAAATTTTGCGCACAGGGACTTGCTCTGTGCACTCGCCCTGTTCGTCTGTCATGCGGGGTTACGATAACTCTTGCAACGTTGATCCAACATCAATGAAGATTCATTGCAAAGTTGCGTTGCCACTAGGGACTTACTCTGTTGCGTTAGCGCTGCTGTCCGTCTGTAACATGGGGTCAAGGTAACTCTTGCAAAGTTGATCCAATACAAATCGAACCTTTGTTTAAAGTCACATTGCCTTGACCCGGGCCGGAGAAAGCAGTGAATATTGATCAAATGATTATTGCTCAAACCAGAGAGATGCAAAATCAGAGTGAAATAGATTATTTGCAGCAAAAAAAAACCGATGCAATTATGAAAGTATTTTCTCAATCGGAGAAAGCCACTGCACTGCTCATTAATAGCAGCTGCCGCAGCTTGGATTGCAAACTCTTAAGGTCAAAAACAAACGGGTCACTGCACGCAAACGCATTGTCTGGAGTGGTGGATCATCGTCACTACGGTCGTATTATTCTTATCGTTACTACGACGCATCTGACAATACCCCGGGACCATTAATGTCCCCTCCCCCCCCTTCGTAGGACTTAGAAGACATCACAGCTGCCTCCACCACAAGAGGACGATCCTGGAAAACCCCAGGACAGGTGGCAACCCCAGCTGCGTCCACCCCTAGAAGGGCAGCAATGCCGCCCTCCTTCCCCGCCCTGGGCTATTTACGGTTAAGAGGAATCCCTATTTACGGTTAAGAGGAAAGGCTATATATATTTTGTATATAGTTCAAAGGATCTAACAAAAGTGATCATCGACGTCACGCCCGCCCAGAATTGTCTGTTCACGTCCCAGGTCGTAGCAGACGGGGTTGGTAACCGGAACTCGGGAAGCGCTTCCTTGTTCGGGTTTAAGCCCGGCACTCCCAGCCGCTCCCAGCTGCTCCCGGCTGCTCGCGCGCATCCAAGTGTCACGCGAACGCGCCGCTAACAACCGCGGATTTTAATTGGGTTTACAAAAAAAAGCACAACCATAATTCGACCGTCAAGATTACGACGGCGTTGTCGAATCGCGGTCGTTGGCCGGAACGGAATGCTCTTGAGATGTTCACGTCAATTGCCGTGGTGTTCTTGCGTAAAAATAACTAAATAAATAGTGTCATCACCCACCGTTAAATTACAGTAAAATCTTGGATTGCGAGCATTATTCGTTCCGGAAACGTGTTTGTAATCCAAAGCACTCGTATATCAAAGCACTAGTATATCAGTTGTGGTCACGTGACGCTCGGCAGACAAAGCATATACACGTACTACTCGTGTTGCAAGACCTCGCTCGTTCATCAAATTAATATTTATTTAAAAAATTTGCTCGTCTTGCAAAACACTCGCAGACCAAGTTACTCACAATCCAAGGTTTTACTCTATTACAATTACAGGCGGCGTCGTCGTCGTCGTCATCGGTTAACGTTTTCTAACGAGCGCACGGAGCCGGAGAGATATCAATACAATATATCAATGCAGTCTATAAAGCGGCTTGAGCTGGGTTCATGAAACTAACAAAGACAAAGATTTCCCCGCATAGGCTCAACAGACTGATGGGGCAAGTGCTGTTAGCGAGTAGCACCTAAAAAGGCCGGCACGGCATACAAGCGGGTGGGTGGCAAACACTACGCCCGGCCACCTTTGTCTCCCCAGTCGTGATGTATACACACCGCACCAGGTACTCATTTGAGGCGACCGAGGGTAGGACCATGACCGGTTCAGATAATCGTCACTGTTGTTGTTGGTCGTGAGCGGAAATCGAACGCAGACACGCGCACACACTTGGTAGTGCGAAGATTTTATCGTATGAATTTCTTCCCTCCAAACCTAATCCAGTAAAACAGACAGGCAGACAGACAGGCAGGCACCCAGGCAGGCAAGCAGGCAGACAGGCAGGCAAGCAGCCTGACAGTCAGATAGGTTGACAGACAACAGGCAAACAGCCAGGTAGCCAGACAGACATATGTACTGTATGTATATATAGTGTATGTACAGACAGATAGGCAGGCAGGCAGGCAAACAGCCTGTCAGATATACAAACAAACAGAGGCAGGCAGGCGTAGGAAAAATATTTTTTTAACCGATTCACCAATTACCTAGGCGCCAGGCGAATGG
>CM025656.2:2961962-2977832 GCA_014621495.2 Entosphenus tridentatus
GAAGGGACTGGTGGCCACGGGAGGTAATGACAGGGGTATCAGTTGTGAGTACGAAGGGACTGGTGGCTACGGGAATGTTCGAGAAGGGAGCGTGGTCAGGCGACGGAAGAGGACGGTGGAGTCTGCCGGTGGAGCGAGCGTCCAGAGTCAGCGAGAAGGTTCGGCAAGGGGGCGTGGCCTCGTGTAGGTATAAAAGGGGGAGATGCACAGGAGACTCGGGGCTGTTGCAGTGGGGGTCTCCGCCTGATGTCAAGTGAACGTGTCTTCAATAAAGTACCATCTCAAGAGAAGTCGTCACTACACAAGTAAAAGATTAACCGACGCAGGAGCCTCCTGAAAACTCAGTGTGACTCTCCTGGATAAATTAATTATCATTAAATGGCAAAGCGGGACCATGAGAGATGGCGACGGATTGGGTAGGCCTTCGCCCAGTAGTGGATTGATCATGGCTGCTGCACCAATGCTCCTCACATAAATGCAAAAAGACAAAGATCCCCCGTGTAGCCTTAACAGACCGTTGGGGCAAGTGCTGTTAGCGAGTGCTAACGAGGGGATGCTTTGGCCAGCACCACGCCCGGCCATCTTCATCACCCCAGTATTGACGTTTTCCATACCGCAGCAGGTACTCATTTAAGGCTGAGTTGACCTAGGGCAGGTCCAGGAAAAGTTCAGATACCACTTGTCATCGATGTTAGCCGTGGCCTTGAACTGAACTTGAATCGCCGGGTTTGTGGCACAGCTAAGCGCTGTGCTAACCACTCCCCAGGCACGCACACATGTCAGTGAAAACATCCACTCGATAATAACCGGATTATATGTACCTGTGCATGTAATAATTCATGTTATATATAGACGTATATAGCGCCATTCATGTGATTTGCATCTCAAAACACTGTAGAATTTTGTAATCGCACAGAGGCGAGGAGGTAAAACCGCATAAGCGCTTGTGGGAAGGAGGCCAGAACCGGCCACTGTCAAAACAATTACCCAGGCTCTCTGTGGGTCCTGCATTGGGATGTTTGGCCACAGCTCAAGTAATCCAGAGAAGTTCCTCCTTGACTGAATGGGCTCTCATTAAAAAAATCCCACGTCATCGTTGGCGAGGCCAACGCCACTGTGGGTTACCCAGCCCTGGAAGATTTTTTTGCTGTTTTTTCCTGGATTTTTCTGTTTGCACACAGTCACTTTAAGATGTTTTCTTGTTTTAGTTTTTTGTTTGTTGCGGTTGCACCCGATTCAAGAGCCGAATGGCTCACAGGGCTACACCTAATAAATTAAACTGAAAACTCAAACTGAAAAAAAGAGCTCCCATATAAACAAATACTCATTATAATTAGTCCCGGTTATCCCTGGTTTGGGCTGGTTAGCCCTGGTTAGCCCCGGTTAGCCCCGGTTAGCGCTGGTGAGCGCCGGTTAGCCCTGGTCAGGGCCCGGTAGGCGCTCGCCCTCACATTGCCGTGGTTGATGGCGTCGGCGGCCCGGGTCATGCCCTCCAGGCACTTGGCGACGATGGGCAACACGCGGCGCTCCGACTCGGCAAACTGCTTCACCGCGTCGCCCAGCCGCACGATGCGGCCCTCCTCCAGCGTCTGCAGACCCTGCGAACGCGCGCAGCGGAAAACGCGCGGTTACTCACGCGACGACCGGCTGCCTTTGTCTCCCTTGTGCCAATGCTTACTACACACCGCAACAGGTACTCATTTGAGGCCGAGTCGACCTAGGAGCACTCACAAAGACAAGGATTCCCCCGTATAGCCTCAACAGACTGTTGGGGCAAGTGTTATTAGCGAGTAGCACCCATGAAGGCCGGCACGGCACACGAGGGGGTGGGTGGCCACCACCGCGCCCGGCCGCCTTTGTCTCCCCAGCGGTGATGTTAACACATTACACCAGGTACTAATTTGAGGCTGAATAGACCTAGGGGAGGCCCATGACTGGTTCAGATAATCGTCGCTGGTGTTGGCCCGTGAGCGGTAATCAAACTCGGGGAGCTTGAGTTTGTAGCGCAGCGCGCTAACCACTGCACCACCAATCAGTGTCACAACTTCGTTTTGAACAACACTTTCCAGTTATTCAATTATGTTTTATTTTTATTATTTTATTATTTCCATTATACGTGACTTTACCGAAAGAACCAAGAAGATGAATCCCTGCAGTCACGAAAGCTTTAAATCAAAACTTTCCAGTTTATAAAATGTTTTACAATGTGTGGCGAAACGGCACAGGCTGTGCAGTCTCCCTCTCTCTGCGTCAGATAACCCGTGCCACCTGGAACTGTCCCATGACCTGCTGACCTCCCGACCTCCTGGCAGCGAGCCGCATTCGACGCTTCCCGTGACCTCAGAGTTGCACCGAGTGCCGTGGTGATGTCGCCGCAACTTGCTAAGAATCTGTTGGTGTTCGGTCATGTTGTTCTTTTTGATGATGCTGCTGTTGATGATGATGATGATGCTGTTGTTGATGATGATGCTGTTGTTGATGCTACTGTTGTTGATGATGCTACTGTTGCTGATGATGCTGTTGTAACTGCTGTTGATGATGCTACCGTTGATGATGCTACTGTTGATGAAGCTGCTGCTGTTGTAGCTACTGATGATGACGACAATGATGATGCTACTGTTGCAACTGCTGATTATGACGACAATGATGATGCTCCTGTTGACGATGGCGACGCTGTTGACGGCACAGCTGCTGTTGACGATGATGATGCTGCTGTCCCTGATAATGCTGCGAGTGTAGATGACGTTGCCGCTGCTGCTGTTGTTGTCGCTATTGCTGTTGTTGTGGCTGCGTGCATGGTACGAGACTCGCCTGGAACACTTTGGGCATGACGCCATGGTAGTGTTCCTTTTGCTCCGTGTTGAAGCGCTGCAGCTGCGACGCGTACTCGCTCTTGCTCTCGTCCGCCATCGTGCGCCTCAGCGTCGAGTTCTGCCTCGCCTGAGCGGGAGACGAGGAGCGGCGCGGGGGAAGGGGGGGGCGACAATGGGGAAGAAAGAGGACAAGGAGGGAGGAGGTGGGGTGAGAGATGTAGGAAGGTTTGGGGGTGGGGGCACGTGGAGTAGGAGGATGGAGTGGGAGGGTGAGAGATGAAGACGGGGGATGTGAGGGTGGTGAGAGACGGGAGAGACACGAAGAGGAGGTGGAGGGGCAGAGGAAGAGAGGGGGCCCAGTGGGATAAGAGGAAATTAGAGGGACATTCGGAGGGAGGGGTAAGAGATCGGGACGAGAGGGGAGGGAGGTTTGAGGTGAGAGTTGGAGGGGAGAGAGAGCGGTTGTTGGTACATGAATAGTAGGAGGTGGAGGAGAGTTGGTGTGGGATTCCAGATAAAGGAGCGGTGTGCACGGAGGAGTAAGAGATGAAGGAGAGAGAGGGGGGTGCGTAAGGTTTGGGTGGCTGCTGGTTGAGTGGCACGGGTATCTTGTCTCTGTAATTCACGTTGTGACCACAATAGTCGTAGTAGTAGTAACGATAGAAGAGTGATATGGAGGCGACTGATGTTGAATTCTGTCAAGTGCTTCCTTGGTGGTGGGATGTTAACTACCTCGCCTGGCATACAGGAGGTCGTGGGTACAATTCCGACCCTGAAACGTGCTGTATATTTGGAATTTGCGTGTTCTCCCTGTGGTCACGTGGATTTTTCTCTGGTTTCTCTGGTTATTTCCCTCCATAATTAGAATCAACGTCACGCGTTTTAGATTATTTGGCTGGTGTAAATTTCCACACGATAAGCCACTTCGTCGAGCTCTCATTCGTGGCCAGATTGCTTCTCAAAAAAGAGCTCAGTGAGAAATAAAAAAAAACCCAGTTCAGTTCAAGCGACGCTCACCTTCTCAACGTCGGCTTTGGTGGCGTTGATGTCGCAGTCCAGCTTCTCAAAGTTCTGCAGCGACCTCTCCGCCTCCTTGCAGTCGCGCTCAAACTTCTTCTTGCTCTGCGAGGGCAGGAAAAGGAAGTTCACGACGGGGACAAAGGTCCCCCGTGTTCGCCTCGACAGGATTGTTCGGGGGCAAGTGCTGCTTGCGAGAAGCAGCAACCCTGTGAAGGCCCGGCAAGGCACACGAAGGGGGGTGGATGGCCGGCACCACGCCCGGATGGCTCTTTCTCCCCAGCGGTGATCTTCACACACCGTAGCAAGTACTCGTTTTTAAGGCTACGTCGGCCTGGAGGAGGGCCAGGACCAGTTCGCTGGTGTTGGCTGCGAGTGTAAACTAAACTCTGGTCGCCAGGTTTTGCAATGCAGCGCACTGAGCACTGCTGCCCCAACGCTCCTCACATAAATGCAAAAAGACAAAGATCGCCCGTGTAGCCTTAACATACTGTAGGGGAAAGTGCTTTTAGCGAGCACCTATGAAGGCTGGAACGGTACACAAGGTGGTGGGTGGCCAGCACCACACCCGACCGCCTTTGTCTCTCCAGTGGTGATGTTTAAACACCGCACCAGGTACTCATTTGAGGCTGAGTAGACCTAGGAGAGGCCCAGGACCGGTTCAGATCTCAGATAATCGTCACTGGTGTTGGCCGTGAGCGGGAATCGAACCCGGGTTGCCTGGTTCATAGCCCATCGCGCTAACCGCTACACACGCACACCACACTGAACAGAGGGGCAGTCGGAGGGGGGTGGGTGGGGGGTGGTGGTGGTGCGAGTCGTGGGTGGTGGTGGTGGTGTGAGTGGATTGGTGGTGATGTGAGTGGGTGGTGGTGGTGGTGTGAGTAGGTGGTGGTGTGGGTGGTGAGTGGTGGTGTGGGTAGGGGGTGTTGGCAGTGTGAGTGGGTGGTGATGGTGGTGGTGTGAGTGGGTGGGTGGTGGCGATGGTGTGAGTGGGAGGGTGGTGTGAGTGGGTGGTGGTGGTGATGGTGTGGGTGGTGGTGGTGGTGTGAGTGGGGGTGATGGTGTGGGTGGTGGTGATGGTGTGGGTGGTGGTTTGGGGTGGGGGTGGTGGCGATGGTGTGGGTGGTGGTGTGGGTGGTAGTGTGGGGTGGTGAGTGGTGAGTGGTGTGGGTAGGGGGTGGTGGCAGTGTGAGTGGGTGGTGGTGATGGTGTGAGTGGGGGTGATGGTGGTGGTGTGAGTGCGTCGGTTACCGTCTCCATTTGCTTGAGGCAGCTCTCCACGTGGTGCTGAGCCTTTCGTCCATCGTGAACCAGCTGCAGAGAGAGACACGATGGTGAGAGACCGGACGGATCCTGGAGCACTCTCCAGCGGAGTGGCACCGCAGCGTCTCTCGTGCCACGTGGCAACAAGGGGCCTGGGTTCGATTCCCCGGTTCTGCAGAGTGCGATCGAGTGAGTTGGTGTGAGGGAGAGTGTGTGTGGAGTTTGTATGAGGGAGCGGTAGTGTAGCGGTTAGCGCTACACAGCGGTACGAACCCGGCGGCCCGCGTTCAATCCCCGCTCACAGACAACACTTGTGACGATTATCTGAACCGGTCCTGTACCACCCCAAGGTTGACCCAGCCTCAAATGAGTACCCTGTGTGGTGTGTAAACATCGCCACTAGGGAGACAAAGGCGGCCAAGTGTGGTGCTGGCCACCCACCCCCTCGTGTGCCGTGCCGGCCTTTATAGGTGCTCGCTAACAGCACTTGCCCCAACAGTCTGTTCAGGCTGTACAGGCGATCTTTGTCTTCGTTTGGAGTTTTTTATGTTCTCCCCCTCGCTCCCCCCTATTTAGCATGGATTTCTGCTGGGTTCTCCGGTTTCTTGCCACAGCAAAAACAAAACCCCAATGCAATGTCAACCGGTGCTGGACCGAAACATCCCAATGCTAAGTGTACCTGAAAATTACTCCATTGGGGATCACTCAGCAGCAGCAGCAAACCCTGCTGCGAAAAACTTGGCAAGACCCTCCTGCAAAAGAGTCTTGAGACTCAGTGAGGCTTTTCAGGGTAAGCAAGCGTAGCAGTGATTGCTGTGTGCCATCCCAATCAAGTAATTTTTTGCAGGGAATTTTTTTCTTAATTGGCGGAATTATATTTTCCAAATGAGACCACGACACAGGCCCGCAGTGGCGTCCACTATATGTACGTTGAACTTCTTTCACACCGTACGTCAACAACCGTGCTAATCGGAGGTGCGGGGGAAAGACAACGAGAAACTTGGTAGTAAGAAAAAAAGTTGTTCTCGTTGATACCACCGTCCAATGGTGAGGTCGTCAAACTAAACAGCGGACGGCGACATCGATCATGAAAGAACACGACAGCGCGTAGCGATAATCGCCCGGTATGCAGGCGGTCGTGGGTTCGATCCCAACCCTGATGCCTGCTGTATATTTGGAGTCTGCGGTGTCTCTCTCCCCGTGGTAACGTGGATTTTTCTGCGGGTCCTCCAATTTTTGCCTCCGCATTTAGAATCAACGTCTCGCGTTTAAGAGTATTTGGCTGATATAAATGTCCACATTGATAAGCCACTTCGTTGAGCTGTTATTTGTGACCAGGTAGCTTCTGAAAAATAGCTACATAGCTCAGTGAGCCTTACCTGCTAAATAAAAATGTTAAGAAATAAAAAAATTTGTTTAATCAGCATTAATCAGGGCGGCCGCCGAATTCAACCCGCCGTGAAGCTCCGCAAGCAGCGAGCGACCGATCGAGACGGACGAACAGTCGAGACGGACGGACGCGCACGCGGCCCCCATGGCGACGTACGGCTTTGCGCTGGGTCTTGAGCTCCTGCGTGTAGCGCAAGAGCTCCACCACCACGGCGCCCGACAGGCACTCCCCCACCACCTCGCGCTGACCCGCGTAGTCCGTCAGCTCGCTGAGCACCGCCAGGAACGCCCGGCACGATGAGAACCTGCGTGGGGGGGGCGGTGGGGGGGAGGTGCGGGAGAGGGGGCGGCAGGGGGAAGGAGTGGGGGGGGGGAGCAGACGGAAAGACATGCGCAGGAGGAAGGAAGGAGGAGGAGATATGGCAGAGTTACAGGGCAGACGCGAACAGGAAGCGGGTCTAACGTCGGAGGGATGCGCTTATACAGGGTGATCCATGTAGGCAAAGGCGCAGCCCTGCAATTGCTCGCTCTGGCCTCCGCTGGCGGAAGGGCCTCCGCTAGAGGGAGCTCTAGAGAGAGCCCCTGGAGGGATATCTACAGAGCACTTCTGGATGGTAATGTTTTTGCCTACTCTTCCACGCTATGCCGGACGTCGTGGAAGAGGAGTACCCACACATTACCCCACCACCGGATCAGCCATCTGTGGAGTACACAATTACAGAGGCAGCGGAGGTGGGGGGGGGGAGGCATTTTAGAAACTTTTGCTCCGGGAGATGGAACCGAGCCGGCAACGTCTGGATTGCAAATCCAGTGTGGCATGCTGCATCTCAGATCTACTTCACGCCATACCATAAACTGTCACGTCACCATAACGTGGTGACCCTCTTGCTCTGTGTCCTGTTCCATCACCGCCCTCACTTGCCCACTCACACGCCAACTCTCTGGCTCGCTCACTCACTCATCCACTCGCCTGCTCACTTTCTCGCTTGCACACTGACACGCACACTCACTCGCTCACCCATTCCCTCGCTCGCTCGCCCGCCCGCCAGCTCACTCGCTCACTCACTCACCTGCTTGCCCACTCACCCACTTGCCCATGCACTCGCTCGCCCACTCATTCGCTCGCCCATTCACTCGCTTGCTATCTTGCTCACACACTCACTCGCACGCCCACTCTCCCACTCACTCGCTCGCCCACTCGCTCACTCACTCACTCACTCAATCACTCACCCACTCGCTAAATCGCTCGCCCACTCACTAACTCACGCCCTCCCCCTTCACCTGTACTCATCCTCGTCCTTTGAGTTTCGTTTCGGCTGATATTTCTTCACCAGGCTCCTGAGAGTAAACAAAGCGGACACATCCCATCAGCAGGTCGCAGGAGGAAGACCGGACGGCACGAACGCAAAAACCGCCTCTCGTCTCGTAGGCACCCCACCTGGCAGAGGTGTAACGGTCCCATCGATTCCTCAATCACTGTCGAAACCTTGAGCGTCGCGCTGCGTGCACCGAATCACGCGAGCCACAATCCACTCGTGACGGTGGTCACGGGCACCTCGTTAATGAGCCAGATCGGGTGGCTGACGATGCGTTAAACTATTTAAAACTGAACTTATCAGGTAAGGCACTACTGAGCTATGTAGCTCTTTTCAGAAGTGACCTGGCCACAAATGATAGCTCAATGAAGTGACTTGTCGTGTGGAAATGTATAGCAGCCAAATATTATAAACACATGTTTAGAAATGTGAATGGGAAAAAAACGGAGTACCCGGAGAAAAATCCACACGACCATGGGGAGAGAGACGCGCAAACCTCCTGTATACTGGGCAAGGTAATTAACATTTAGCCACCGTTGCGCCCCACCGTTAACGCCTGACGATGCTGGGTCTAATGTTTCTCCTCCACAGGTTTAGCTCAAAAAACAATTCAATTGGCACATTAGCCCACGTGACAACTTGATTTGACTGGCTCTGGCAGGTGGAGTGGAGGGTTAAACTGTAGTACGTATGCTGAACTTCTTTCACATCGTACGTAGCCAACCGGAGGTGCATGGGAAAGACAACAAAAAGCAATTAATAATATACCTTACAAATTATCTTCGCAAAATAAATTAGTTTGATTTACGTGACTCCAAAAGCCACTAGGAGCGTTCCAGCGTCGCTGGGTGGCACGAAGGTCAGAGAACCTTGAGCCGGCACCACTGAGTACCCAGGTTCGAATCCAGGTTTTCAGAAAATGCCTGCGACTTGAACCAGAGTTCTTAAGCGTCGTGGGTTTATGGTCAATTTATGGTCTCAACAAATGCACACACGGGAAAAAAAAACCCATCATAAAATAATCGAGTTCCGCAATTAATATGGTCAACATTTCACCTCTCAAGAATTAAAAAGGTCAGTCGCAGAAAGGATCTCAGAGGTAGCTCTGTGATATCTGCTTCCACGGGCCATTCTCTGACAAGGCGGGAGGGGCTTGCACCATCCCTGAGAGATTTGCGAACAGATTTTTCGTCAAAGGTAGCGAGGTCGCGATAAAGCTGCGGGGAAAATGTTTAAGTTTTTTTTCTTCCCCTAAATCAAATTTAGCTCTGGAGGCAAACCGCCCCCCCCCCCCCGTAGAGTCTGGCTCGTATAACACGCAGACAGTCTCATCTGTCAAGAGGCAAAAATAAAATATATAAATACCCTTAACGATTAATAATATTTAGGAAGCACAGGAGGAAGGGTTGATGGCTCATGCATCTACATACTTTGAGCCACTTTGAGCCAACACCGCCGAGTCAACTGAGTTCAACTCCGGGTATCAGCCACTGCCTGTGATTAAATCGGGTTTTCTCTGCGACAATATCCTGGGGGGCTGTTGCCTGCAGACACGGGTGGTGCGCTGCCAGCTGCCGACGTTTTATCGCACGCTCAGGGACGATGTCGACGGCGCGGCCGAAGACCGATTGACGGAAACCGCAACACGAATGTCGTAGGACGCGAGGTGCGGCGATTTCGTTTTTCCCCGGGAAGGCACCACCAGCGCGCGGTGACCTTCCCCCCGCGTCGGCTGCCGCTGAGAATATTTCACATTGCTCATTAGTGCGCAGTCGCAGTGACCTTTAGCGATATTATTGCTGCAGTTACAGCTGCGTTTGAGCGAGCGGCGCTTTCGATCGCTCGTGACGCGCGCACGCGCGTCGTAATCGCGGCGCCGATCAACGTGACCGTTAATCGTAAATCGGCGTCCCTTTAAGCTAAACCATTAAACTATAAACTAAACAAATGTTTATTTTATTTTACCAGGTAAGGCCCACTGAGCTATATTTAGCTCTTTTTAAGAAGCAATCTGGCCACAAATTATAGCTCAACGAAGGGGCTTATCACGTGGAAATATGTAGCAGCCAAATACTATAAACGCGTGACGTTGAGTCTAAATGTGGAGGGGAAAACCGGAGGATCCGGAGAAAACATTCACGCGACCATGGGGAGAGAGACACTCAAACTCCAAATATACAGCAGGCGTCAGGATCGGGATGGAACCCACGACCTCCTGTAAACCAGACGAGGCAGTTAACATCTCCTAGCCACCGTGGCACAGATGACGCACGCTATGATAACCGCGTCGGCCAACTGCGAGAACTGAACAGCAAGACACTGAAAAGCAGCTGCTGTGCCGTAAACACTACGGAGTGACTGTAAACACACGGGGGGGGGGGGGCCTACATTGTATGGAGTCAAACAATGAATGAGGAACTTGAATTTCGCAGTCAAGGAAAGCCACCTGGGAGCTGCCTCTGGTGTCCCCGCCAGTGACCTCATTTCCAACTCAGTCAGGGGGGGTAGCAACTTTCCCCAATCCGCCCTGCCACTGACTCGTCGCACGACAGCGGTGGGGCAGGCGGGTGTGGGGGCGGTGCGTGATGTAGCGGCAGCGGTTCGCCTCAAACGTGGACCGGAACACAGGATCTCAGCGGGTGCCAGCTCAGCCGCTGTGACCTCCGCGCCTGCCGGCTGGCCGGCCAGCCAGCCGCCGTTGTGAATGAGCGCTTTTTTGTGCGAAGAGAGACACAGAGGGCCGGATTCTCATCTTCACCAACGTTCATTTTTTGTCCAATTTTTTTTATCGGGGGCGGCGGACGGTGGAGGGGGGGCGATGTGCAGATGTTTCCATTACCGACAGCGGGGGGGGGGGGTGGCGGGGCAGGGGGAGGGAGGCAAGTCGCCAAGGCAATGTGTTTTGGCCATTTTCGTCGAGATGTGGGAGTGGCGCGGAGAGTTCGTTCGATTGGAGCGTCGATAAACCCAGTGCCCGGCACTTCTGTGGGGACCGTGCAGGGAAACAACAGGGCGCTATCGATGCCACCCTTCATAACAATATCATTAATAATAAATGCTATTTAGGACGCGCAAGTATTTAACGAATCGGACGCATTGTTCGATCAAGAACTCGGAGGCAGGAGCCGAAGCTCATGTCATCCAGAACAGGCAAGCTCCTAGACAGGTGAGAAGCCTTGACAGATGAGATCCTGAACAGGCAAGAAGCCTTGAGCTGCTGCCTGAAGGTGGATGATGATGATGATGGTGATGGCGCCTGGGGGGTGCTCCACCGCACTGTGCATGGTGCTCGGCGAGAGCCGGCGGGGGAGGGGCAGGCGGGGACCGTACCGCAGCTGCTTGGCGTATCCGATCTCGATCTCGGCGCGCTCCTTCACGAACTTGGAGAAGCGTTCGAGGAACTCGACGCCCCACAGCGTGTGCCGCTCCACGCCCTCAAACTGATCCTGCACACGCGTCACGCACGCGCCGAGGCAAGGGGGAAGAAAAATCATGCACGCGCACGGGATTCCGCAACGCTCTCCGACGCCCGTTTGCCGGTCGCCCGCGTAAGCGTTTGGTCGGCGATCGCCCAAGCGGTGGCGCTCACGTCGGCAGGAAGGTGGTTCCGAGGGGATGGTGACACCCTCGGCTTCGCACAGCCCACGGCACCTGCAGGGTTATGTCCCGTGACCTGCTGCCAGTGGGCCTTCGACACTTCACGCGATAGCCTCGAAGGGCACGCAGCCTGGCACAAGCGCCGCGGTGACGTCACCGCCACTTAGTCAGCGAATGGCGGTTGTTGTCGTTGGCCTTATCAAAAAGGAAACAATATATACATGACAGGCGACGTTTCGGGCAATGGCCGTTCTTCATAGCACCATAAATTGAGCTTGTGCACCACTGCCAATGCAGCATCGCCGAATACTCTGCTTAGTTGCAAACATTAGCGGTGACTCGCGTGACCGGGACACGCAAACTTCAACGGCGTGTGACGCATCGACGAGGGGTGGGAGGGGTTGAGCACCTTGTCCCTTTGATTTTTGTCCTCCCGAAGGTTGATAAATATTACATCCACCGCCATTGAATAATAGATTCCCCCGATTAATATGGAGTCGTAATGCACTCAAAGCGATGGGCTCTGCATCCACTTCGTTGTCCAATAAGTGGAGGGGGACAAAGGATAAATAAGTCTGAGCGGTGTTTATTTACAACCGCACCACAAGTAAACCACCTTGGTTAATACCGCGAGTGTATTAACCACGAATAATCCACTCTGGTTAATACTGTGGTGCATTAACCACGAAGTCGTCCACTTCACAGCAGCCGTTAAAGATTCCTAAAGATCCCGTGAGGTTTTAAAAAAAGATGAAGGAGACCACTACGTGCCGGTGCGGTGTCGCGGTCCCAAACGCGTGGCCTAATTTGAAAAATGGCCTTCATATTATTTACCTGGGACACACAGAGTGACATTGTCGTCGTCGCCCCCCCCTCTCTACTGTGAAACTATCAGAGAGCCTCCACTCGTCTGTGACACACACACACAGCGGCTTCCTTCGCGCCGTAAGGCTCGCGGCGATTACCAAATGTACTTGCGGCACGGTCACAATAAGGCGAAATCGAAAGAGCAACGCGGCTTCCGTGAGCAGCGCCAGAGGTCGTGCGTACAAAACACCGGCTGGATGGACCCAGGGGGTCGGCAACCTTGCGGTTCCGGAGGCCCGCACGCGGTGGCTCTTGAAGGACCGCTTCGGGACGTTATTTATGAAGGACCGTCGCTCCCGTATTCACCACGTGCATCGCGGCCCTTCAAACACCGAGGTCGAAAAAAAATGGCTCTCCTAGTTGTTTTGGTTTGCCGACCCCCTGGGGCTAGACACACGGTCGCGGTGGTCTCGATTTTTTGCGCGGGCAGATGCGCTCGCTCGCGCCACTCCCGGCAGAAGGGCCTCCACTGGAGGAGAGCTGTAACGGGCGTGTTTCTTTGGCCTACTCCTCCACGCTTGCCAGCCGTCTTGGAAGGGGTGGGAATGTCCCAGCGTTTGGCCCACCACACGCGACTTGCCGATGGACTGACCGTGGATAAACCGTCTTAAAACTGCTGGGTAGGCACACATGGTCGATGGGGCGTGGGGGGAGAGGGGAGGCAGGAGAGGGGGGTGTAAGAAAATGTTACCATTGTTCTAAATGCCGGGCCAGGAGATGGAATCGAACTGGTACCCTCTGAATTTTCAAGTTCATTGAGCTCGCTATTAAATTAAACAGTTTATTAAAAACAATTTTACCAGGTAAGGCCCAACTGAGCTATGTAGGCTCTTTTTCAGAAGCGACCTGGCCACAAAATGAGAGTCTAATGGAGTGGCTTATCATGTGGAAATTCATGGCAGACAAATACTCTAAACACAGGTTTGTTTTTGTTCCATTACAGCACTGTGGCAGCATCCCTCGGCATAAGGTACAGAACGCTATTATTACAGTCCTAGCTAGAGCCGGCATACCGGGCCAGAAGTCACAGTTCACGTGGGGAGAGTTCCTTAGTAACATCGCCGTGTAACGATCCTCGGATTTTCTGTGTCAAAGCTCGACACTGCGAAGTGGCGGAGGGTTTGCGGGGTGGGGGGGAAGCGGCGGTGGTGGTGGTGGTAGTGGCAGCCTCAGTACAAGCCGCGAAAATTAAACGCATCTGGACGGCCGCTTCCTGGATGTGCGGCGGGGAGGTCAGAAGCGCGGCAGCCAGAAGCAGCGGGGAAGCACACGCGCACAGGAAACAAGGCCGAACCCAGCCATTGTGTGTCCGTCGATGTGTGCAGCAGCGTAGAAGTCTTCCTGCGGACTGAGCGGACGAGATGTACATTCAAGTGTCTTGTCTGAATGAGCATTGGGAGCCCGTGTCAGAGAAAATGTGATTTCCCCTGGAACTACGTGCACCAAGGAATAAATACTTTCTTCACCCCCAAGGAATCAATATTCTGGGATATCAATGCGTAGGATTTAGCGGTTTGCTATTGTTTTTGTCACTGATGTTCACCCACGGTGGCAAGATGTTAACTCGCTCGCCGAGTACACAGACGGTTGTGGGTTCGATCCCGAACCTGACGCCCTTGTATCTGGAGTTTGCGTGTTCTCCCCGTGATTGTGGATTTTTTCTGGGTCCTCCGGTTTTTCCCCCCACATCTCGAAACATGCATTTACAGTAATTGCCTGCTATAAATTTCCACACAATAAGCCACTTCGTTGAGCTATCATTTGTGGCCAGGTTGCTTCTGAAAAAGAGCTACATAGCTCAGTGGGCCATCCCTGAAAAAAATATAAATAGTTTGTCTTTGTACCCAGGGAAAGCCTCGCCGAGTCTCATGACTCTTTTTCAGGAAAGTATTGCCAAGTTTTATGAAGTAGAGTGGGGGGATAGTGAGGAGAAACGCTTGCTACGTGTGATCCTGGCTAAGAAATTTACGGAGTAAATTTTTTTTTACGTGGCAAAGTTGGACCACGATGGCCTGACACCGAATGACGCCACGGGGATCTTTTAACGCCCACTGTGAAGCAGACGTCGCACGCAGTACTTTGCTATTCATCTCCTAACACACCCGCGATGGTATAACCAGTGCGGCCTGGCGAATTCGAACCACTAACCTCTGCAAATGCAAAGGGGCGAACGCTCCACCTCGGGGCAGCGCCACCGCCCCAAAGGAGCAGAGCAGCCCCAAAGGAGCAGAGCAGCACCAACACGCTTCGTAATTAAACGCATCATTTGGTGATGCTGCTGCTACTACTACCAAATAGCGCAGTTGGCTACGTATGGTGAGAAAGAAGTTCCACATACATCAATACAATGGTGCACAAGCACAATTAGCCAATAACACCGTGGCCTTAACAGGAAAAAGAAAGACCTACACACTATCCCCATACAGATGCAAACAAATGGCGATTAGTTAACTTTGCTGTACCGTCCTCTCCTAGCAGAGCCAGGAGTACGGCTCTTTCTCGATGCCCACGGGAGAAGATTTTCGCAGCCCATCTGTCCGATGATCCACCAACCCTCGCTGCTGCTGCTGCCTCCACTCTGCTGCACTACAGGCAGCCACGTGCAGTAGCTTAGGCGCCACCACCAGCACCAGCACCACCGCCCGGGCCGACGTTGATTTTGGTATCAACATCACACGGGGGTCGGCCTGTGATGCCCGGCACTGCCGATCGCACTAAGCAAAAGAGCTTGGCGGCTCATCGGATTCCTCCGGCCTTAATAAAGATCCCGACGCTTGACTCACGCGACAGGGATGGGTGACATTGCCCAGTCGCCACGACCTCCCCCGTAGGCGCTACGGGGCTGACCGCAGAACAGATTTCGCCAAATGTTCAATGAAGCGTCCGTCCTCCCCCCCCCACTCAGTGGAGCAGGAAGACGGCAAAAGCCCCCCCCCCCCACCGCGGGCAGATGGGTTGGTGGGGGTAGATTGCCCTGAGGGCACTCGTGTTTATTTACAATACGCATACAATGACAAAGACCGCCCGTATAGCCTTTAGCAGACTGTTTTTACGGGCAAGTGCTGTTAGCGAAGTAGCACCTTTGAAGGTCGGCACGGCACAACGTCCGGCCGCCTTTGTGGCGATGTTCGCACACCGCGCCAAGTACTTGAGGCCGAGTCGACCTAGGTGAGACCCAGGACCGGTTCAGATACTCCTCACCGGTGTTCGCCGTGGTGAGCGAGGAATCGAACTCGGGTCGCCGGGGCTAGGAGCGCAGGGCGCTAACCGCTGCACCGCCGCTCCACGCCACCACCCACACACACCCCCCCATAAAGGTTAAAGATCTCCTGTAGAGACTCGGATGCCACAGGCGCAAGTGCCGTTCGCGAGCACCTATTAAAAACACACCGACACATTTGTATAGCATCATAGGGGCCCTTTAGACATGTGCTCAACAACTGATTTAAAAAAATAAAACCTACATAAACACACGCGCACAATGGAGCTCACTGTAGCCTGCCAGACTGTTTGGACAACCGCTGTTAGCGAGCACCTATTAAGGCCCGGTATGATACTCAAGGCGGTGGTGTGCCCAAACCATTCCCGGCCACCTTTGTCTCTCC
>CM025656.2:2983081-3000986 GCA_014621495.2 Entosphenus tridentatus
ATCGTCACAAATGTCTGACCCCCCCCCCACCCCTTAGGTGCGTGACGTCATTTATGGACGGCCCCTGACGCCTGCTGTAAATTTGCAGTTTGCGTGTCTCTCTCTCCCTCCACGTGGTCACGTGGATTTTTATCCGGTTCCTCCGGTTTTTCCCTCCACATTTAGAATCAACGTGGTCACGCGCTTAGAGAATCTGGCTACTATCAATGTCCACACTTCATTTGTGATTGCCAGGTCGCTTCCGCAAAAGAGCTACGTAGCCCAGTGGGCCTTACCTGGTAGAATTAAAACACAATTTTGTTTTTTGTCTATAAATTGAAAAAAATGACATCCACATTTGTATCACACTCACGGGGCCGTATTGCCACAGCTGGGAAGCCTCCCACACATTGAGCTCAGAGCAGCCGTGTCACAACAAGATCAGCCACGACCTCTACACCATCCGCAGCGGCTCGCGGCAGTTACAGGAACATCGCAGGTACACGGTGGGGAGTGCAAACGGGGGGCAGCCGCCAGTGGGAAGGGGGGCACCAGTGGGGAGTTCCAGCCGGGGGGGGGGGGGGCACCAGTAGGGAGTTACAACCGGGTGGGGGGCATCAGTGGGGAGATCCAGCCGAGGGGAGGGGGCACCAGTGGGAATTTCGAACCAGGGGGGGAGGGGGCACCAGTGGGGAGTTCCACAACTGGGGGGCATCCCCAGGAACGTGACCAGGATTGAGTGTTTGCTTACAGGGGCACCATCAGCGAGATCTTTAGGTCCCTGGCGGGACATGAAGTGGAGCGAGAGACCACGGTAAGGCCTTAAACATAGGAGCATCAATAATATTAAATTACACGCGCATCGGCATTTTACTCATGCGGCGATCTGACCCAAATATCAATACAGGAATCACAACATCGGTGGCATTTGCCTACACGTGGCGTGCGTGTGTGTGTTGAGGCTTGTAACAGGTGCATTGATTCACGAATTAAAATCGACTCTCGCGCCTCCATGGTCGATACGTGTGTTGAGAAGTCTGATGGCGTCATGGGATAGTGGGATGACGTCACGTGACGGGGATTGTAAGGGGGTACACTTTCGGGGGGACCCGTGACGTAACGGGGGTCGTTGTGGGAGCCCGCGATGGAGAGGGGTTGGAGAGATAGCCAGGGGTAAGGCTGGGAGAAGTCTGTGCGAGCCAGCTAGGGTTAGGTGAGGCGAGATAGCTGGGCTAGCAGCAGAGAGAGCCTGAGGTCCCCGTGAAGGACCCGGTGTAGGGGCACAGTTATTGCTCCCTTGTGTTAATACACCGGCGCAAGCCCTCACCTGCAAACCTGCCTCCGATTCGTCATTCACCACACGACACGTGTGCCAGATCGTTTGATTCCCGCTCATGGCCAACACCGATGACGATCATCTGAACCGGTGCTGGGCCTCCCCGAGGTCGACTAGCTAGTGTGGTGTGTAAACATCGCCATTGGGGAGACAAAGGCGGCCGGGCGTGGTGCTGGGCCACCCACCCCGTCGCGTGCCGTGCCGAGTTCGGAGCAGGGAAAGACTTGGAGATTTCCGAGGACAGCAGCAAGAGGACGATGCTGAAAAAAATTAACCCGTAAAAACAAAGTTTTTCACTATAAATCCTTTATATGCGTGGCATCGGTTTTATTTTATTATTCATTTCTGTTTTTCTTGAGTAAGAGTTTCATTTTTATCACATTGGTATTTTAAATAAAATATGAAAAAAAAATCCTAAAAAGTGGAAAAAAAATTCACGAAAATAAATTGTCACGCACAACGAGTCTGTGTGGAAAATGTCAGCTCGATTGGATCACGGGAAGTGGGTTAAAAAACGACCGAAAGATTTGCACGGTCGTAAGCGCGCAAGCAAGCAAGCAAGTGAACTTAATATAAAGGATTTTTAAAAAACCAAGGACAGGTGGCAACTGTAGCCACCACTGCCACCACCACGACCACGCCTGGTCCTCTGCCCCTGTTAAAAACTCCACCAAACACGGAGGGCCTATTTTAAGGAAATGTTAACACTGACCATAAGGCTCCGTCGTGTGTGCATGGATGGGAGGCGTACGACATAGCGTTACAGGATACAGAGTTACACATTTAGATACACAGCCATAGATCATCCATCATCATCGCCACCGCCATAAGTCAAAGGCAATCCACTGCTGGAAAACGGCCTCCTGAAGCCGCCACTGCCGTCACCAATTCTCTCACGATCCTGAATTTGTTCACACGAAGTTTAACTGTTGCACATCTATCTCATCCATCTCACCTTATTCTACATTCCTAAAAGCCTTCTCATGGGATTACAGGGAAGACAGGGTAAAATGACATAGGATTTGTACACGTAGGCATAGATTGTCGTCTAGTGGCAGTGCCTTGCGCCGGTAATCCGAACTACTCCAATGCCAGTCGAGCAGCATTCCGGAAAATAATTTATGATAAATTTTGCCCTGGTTGTAATCAAGCAATAGCAGGCAAATATTAAAATAATAATTATTATAACAGTAGTAATAGCATAATAATTTGTAATAATTCGTAGTTACAATTAGTAATAATTAGTAATAACAATAGTTCATCATAATTATTATTAATGAACTATTACTTATTAATAGTAATATTATTAATGTCATTTTTACTACGCTTGTTTTACCGATCAAAATATCACCAAGTCTCAAGACTCTTTTTTTTCAGGAGGGTCCTGCAAAGTTTTCACAGGAGGGTCGCGATGCCGCCAGAGCGGTGTGCGATGACCCCAACGGAGTTCCCTGCAGGTCAGTTTTCAGCACGTGGGATGTTTTGGGCCAAAATCGGTTCGAGTGTATCGGGGGATTTTTATTGATTGGAGAAAACCAGAGGACCCGGAGGAAACCCGTGCAGAAGAGGAGAGAGACCAGACAGACTCCACACTCACACACCACACTCTGCAGAACAGGGGGAGACCATACAGGTTCCACACACACACACCACACTGACTCTCATTGCAGAACAGGGGGTGGAAACATACAGAATACACACACCCACACACCACACTCTGCAGAACAGGGGGAGACAACACAGGTTCCACACACACACACTACACTGACTCTCACTGCAGAATAGGGGGGGAAACATACAGAATCCACACACCCACACACCACACTGACTCACACTCTGCATAAAAGGGCAAAAACACACAATGACCACACAGAAAGGCGCCCGAGTTGGGAGTCGAACCCAGGTTGTTCTTGCCATGAGGCTCGAGCGTTTCCACCAGCGCACCACATGCCGATGCTATATCGCTCACGGATGCTCCGTCTCTGCCAAACAATTCACAACTGCGATGACCCACGCAACCGTGAGTCACACACTCCACTCCACCGAAACCCACTGCTTCCTCCGCTCAGCTTGTGTTTAACTCGGAGCCAAGAAATGGGGGGAGGGGGGGGGCATTCCAATCTACTAATGTCTCTAGAATCCGTCCTCCGTTATAAAACAATTCTCTTCCATTTATTTATTGCCGGCTTAGCATCCATAGGGGGAATTTACACTGACGGAGAAAGAGTGACACGTGGATTGGAGGCAAAGGCGCAGCCTTGCAATTGCTCACGAGCGCCTCGCGCTGCTGGAACAGCCTCCACTGGAGGAATCCGCGGTGGCAAGATGTTAACTCCCTCGCCTGGTATGCAGGAGGTCGTGGGTTCAATCCCGACTGACGCCTGCTGCTGTATATTTGAAATTTGCGTGTCTACCGCTCTCTCCTCGTGGTCGTGTGGATTTTTCTCCGGGTCCTCCGGTTTTTCCCCTCCACGTTTGAAATCAACGTCACGCGTTTAGAGCACTAGGCTGCTCATAAATTTCCACACGATGATAAGCCACTTCGTTGCGCTATCATTTGTGATAGCTAGGTCGCTTCTGAAAAAGAGCTATATAGCTCAGGTGAGCCTTACCTGGTCAAATAAAAAAAAGTTTAGTAGTAAATAGTAATGGCTACAGATGGCACCCTCTGTGGCCAGAGGCTGACCCAGACCCTGGCCTGCAAACGGAAATGAGTCTGTCAGTCAAGGGCGATAATCGCTGTGTGCAATCCCAATTGAGTCATTTCCGTGGTACTTTTAAAATGCAAAGCCTGCACAAATCGGCCTACTCTTCCGAACGACGCCAAGGTATCAATAACGTCCCCGGTCTTTCCATAAATCATCCTCGGCATGATCAATGGCACCGCTGGATGAAGGCCTCCCCCCCATGCGGTCGCCGCACCTCAAGATTTACAACTGCCCCGTTTTCTCAGCGGACGACGCCATGCGATTCCCCCTCCTTCGGCTGCCACTCCGTTGCTGGTCTCGCCCACCGGCCGCCGCCTTCACCGCTCCCCTGGCGATAATTATCCCGCAGCGAGCACAACAACGATCTTTTCCCGGCCGTGAAAAAAAAATCAACTTGTTGACCCCTAATAGGGTTTTTCCCCTTTTTTCTGGCAACAAAACTGACACCTTTTGCAAGGAATCATGCTTACATTAACCACAATACTTGCAGTCAAATGCAAACAAAAAACAATACTCTGATAATTTATGCATTGTCTTCGACCAGATGACGCCTTTTGGCGTCATCTGGTCGAACACCATGAGACTAGGCTCTAAAGAAAGCTGTCTCTGGTGTGGACCAATCAGTTTCAAAGACAATGCATCAATTATCAGAGTATTGTTTTTTGTTTGCATTTGACTGCAAGTATTGTGGTTAATGTAAGCATGATTCCTTGCAAAAGGTGTCAGTTTTGTTGCCAAAAAAAAAGGGGAAAAACCCTATTAGTTTATTTTGGTACTGGCAAAGGAGGTCCCATGTTGTTGACCCCTCTGCACCCCCCCCACCAGCCCAGCCACCCGCCCCTCCCCCGAAGAGCTTCGCAGCTCATCGGATTCTTCCTCCAGTCTTAAAAAAAAATGGATTCCGATTCTGAGAAATGAATTCTGTTTTGACGTAAAATAAATTCGGTAAAATCTTGCAGCACCCCCAGTCCACGAACGACACTCGGAACTATAAAAAATAAACGTGAGGCTGAGAAAGGGTGTGCGGGTGGCGTGTGGAGCGGCGGCAAGGGGATTACGGGCTCTCTCCCCGCAGGGGTTCCCTGTTAATCATCAAATGCGGGGGGGGGCGGGGAGGGCGAATGGGGGGGGGGGGTCTCACGCGTAGCTCTGTGGTATTAACTTTCATGGGCAGTTCTCTTAGAACCACGGAGGGTTTCGCCGCTCTGCGGTCATTCTGAATTAATTTGCCGTCTCGTGACGACGCGACACCAATAGCACACTCGGGATAAAACTGCCGGGGTGGGGGGGAAGATTTAATTATTATTACGACTACGCTTAGTGAGCGGAATTCTAATAGAGTAACCGCCCGGTGGCGATGCAACCCGGAACGAGGGCGGTGGTGGCGCCGCCGCTAAGAGGAAGCGGCGACTTCCCGCTAGCCCGGCTAGAATGGCACAACCCAGACGCGCGAACCCCACCCTGCACCGCCACAGTTAGCGGATGTCCAGGACGGGACAGCAACAATTCACCCACAATAACTTGCTGATCCCGTCAAGGAGCATAGACCAAACCATCACGCGAACTCCGGTCATCCTCGCAGCGGCGGCATTTGGCCAACCATCGAACGACGACGTGTCACCGCATCGGGCGCGTTCATATGCGCTTCTGTGGCCGTCTGGAACGCTCTTCCGATATTAGCCACTGGGAGCTATACACTTGTAAATCATCATCTAGTTCAGGGGTGAGGAACCTTTTTTCTGCCAAGGGCCATTTGGATATTTATAACATCATTCGCGGGCCATACAAAATTATCAACTTAAAAATTTGCCCGTTATATTTGGTCAAACATTTAATTAACTCACCCCTAATGTGATGGCTGGAACTGCTTCTCTTTGGCGAGGCGTGTGATGATGTTAGCTGGTATTGATGATGTTGCTACTCGCAACTGCTTTTCCAGGTTTGCTCCTAGATTTATTGAATTTCGAGTCCCGCCTGCGGTTGCCTTGGCAGGGCCACACCAAATGATTTTGTGGGCCTTGTACGGCCCGCGGGCCGGACGTTCCCCACCGCTGATCTAGATTGACAAACTCATTTATTTAGAACAGCTTTTTGTGTTTAGTTTGTTGTCCTTCCCACGTACCTCCGATTAGCGTGGTTGGCTACGTATGGTGTGAAAGAAGCTCATCACGCATACATACAACCACGAACGTGCAACTCGGTGCACGTTCACCACGAAGTGTTATTATTTCCGGGGCGGTGACGCGGCCCAGCGGTAGCGAGTTCGCGCCGCTTCTCGTAGAGTGTCACGGTTCGAACTCGGTGGGCGGCCCTGGTTAACACTGCGGTGCTGTATTAACCGCAATTATAGTACCGCGTGCCGCCCGATTCAGGGTGGGCGTTGAAGATTCCCGTGACGTCATTCGAAATGAGTAAGGCATTACGCGTTGGCGTGACGGTCCACGTTTGTTGACACGTTTTTTTTTTAAAGAAATTACACCGCAAAAAAATTACCCAATAGGGATTACAAATGGTAACATCGGCCCCTGTTGCGAAATTGCTGCTGACTGTGTCCATGAAACAGAGCAAGCAGCCATACTTGGTGATATCCCTTGCGCTATGGAAATGGCACAAACACCAAGTGCTGTGAAATATTGCGGATGTGAGAAACCCAACTCTCTACGACGTGGGACATCAAATAACCTCGATATGATCGCATGCCCCCACAGCGTTACGCTGTTCCCACTCTACCAAACCATCACTGCCGCAATCCAGCTCGGACCAGATTTGAATCCGCTGTTGCCTGCATCGCCCATGCCCCCATGCTACATTGACGCGCGTGTTACACCAACGACATAGGACGAGGTCGATTTGCCAGATCGTCAACTGCAAGGACGGGCGTCACGCGGAGCCATGCTAATGCTGGTGTAGCTGCTGCTGTTAAAGCAAAGGAAACCGAGGCGTAAATAGGAAATGGAGGCAGGGCGCGTCACGAGAACAGCTGGCGAGAGATGAAATTAACTCCGGAGTGGAGACCCAGAGAAGGGCAGAGAAGCAGAGTGGAGACAGTGGAAGAGACGGCAGAGGTGAAATGGCAGAGTCCGGAGGCCACGACTGCACAAGAAATACGGGGAAAGGAAGGGATGGAGAAGATAGGATAATCGGGGAGGTTTTTTTATCCAGCAGTTGGAAGTTGCATGCTGAATAAAACAATAACAATATGCGGACATAGAGCCACGGACTGACAAAAAGAACCATCGACTCACACAGAGGCCCACAGTCACATCGGGACCCATAGACACGCACAGAAACCAGTCGACTCATACAGAGGCCCAAAGACTCACACGCAGACCCATAGACTCGCACAGAAACCAGTCGACTCATACAGAGGCCCAAAGACTCGCAGAGGCCCACAGTCACATCGGGACCCATAGGCTCGCACAAAAACCCATTGACTCACACAGAGGCCCAAAGACTCACACGCAGACCTATAGACTCGCACAGAGGCCCATAGACACAGTCAGAAACCCAAATACTTACACAGAGATCCGTTGGCTCATACAGAGACCCAAAGGCTCGCACATAGACTCATAGCCTGGCTAAACAAAGCAATGGGAGAAAATAGGAAAGGCCCTTTCCTTTCCCTGCAGTGGGAAGTGACAGGCCGACTACAACAACTTCAACAAAATCCAAGCATGTGGGATTATAGGTGGGGGCGCAGTAGGGGATGGCTGCCCCCTCCCCCCACCCCAGATTATGAACATGGGAGACAAAGCAACACGCAGTGGCCACTAAAATAACAACGTTCATCGCAGCGCGGCCGCTAATGACTGCACAAATTGGTATCACTTTACATTAAAACTGGGTCTGCCACTTAATATGAATGAACTCCCTTAACGCATAAATGAACTCGTCACAGCGCCGTCACTGAGAACCGGGTTCCTGACATTTCTCCCGGGCAAGTGGAGTGAAACCGTCGGACATTTCGCCGCACAACATCGACCGCGAGAAACCACGCTGCCCATCGCTTTCGTCCAAACCTTGACCCCGGGGGGTGGGGGGGGGCAGGGGGGGATGGCGGCTCTGTGTCAATCGGATCTCACAACCCGGCTTTCGAAACAACACACACGCCGGGAAGCCGCGCGCCGGCGATGATGACACTTCCGCAGATTTACAGCCGGCGCGGCTCGCTCGTTATCTCTTCGGCGCAAAGCGCGGCGGCCACAATGGTGAGCGCCACTAACCTGGGCACTGCCACCATCAGCTGCATTGTGCCCCCCCCCACCCCGTTTCTGCAATCGTAATTTAACGCTCACCGGGTTTATTGTGCTCGCTACCGATAATTGACTTTTTTTTTAAATCCATATTTTTTTTTTATGCTCCAAACAGGGAAATTCACGCTACCCACCCACCGCGATGCCACCTGCCTGTGTGCCCACTGCGATAAGTGCGGCGGCTCGTGGGGAGGTTGCTTAAACAAATAAATCCGCGCATTATCAACCCACGCGAAGGCCTTGCCTAGTGAGTGTCATTATCGCCGCCGCCGCCACCACCATCGTCGTCGTCAGCCGTGTTCAATCTGCTGCTGGATGAAGCCGCCCCCCCCCCCAAAGCAGTCGTCATCTTTCATGGTTGCTCACGATGCAACATTCTACCTAGCACCCTATATAAAACACGTTGTCTCGTAATAACTCTCTTCAGACGCCTCGGTAATTTTTGCTGGATCAGTTAACACCTGATGACGATTGCTTGTGTTGCTTCCGAAACGTCGTGATTTAATTTGATTTTTTTCATTTTTATTTATTTTATATTTTTTACCTACGTGACTTAACCTAAAAAACAAAGGGTATGGATCCTTGCAGTCACGAAAACTTCAAATCTAGAATTCCACCTAGCATAGGGGTCGGCTAACTAAAAGAACAAGAAGAGCCATTTTTTTTCGAATTCAGTAAGAACAAAACTCGGCTTTTCAAGAGCCAAAATGCAATGTGCATACGAAATAGTGGTCCTTAATAGACAACATCACGAAGAGCTGCAGGTTGCCAACCCACTGATCAAGCACCTGCACACGATCTGAATTAATTGCTCCATCTCCACAGCAGACGTCCCCCTCTCTTACCGAGTTTTCAAGACGCCTTTTCAGCATTGGGATGTATGGCCACAATTTGTAATGACGACGGATGACACAGATGGCCTTTATTTATACAGGAAAGCCTCGCCGAGTCTCAAGAAGTGTCTTTTTTATTTTCAGGATGGTCCCGCTGCTACGTTGGGATGTTTGGCCAAAATCCACGAATGAGTTTGGTTTTGTGCGAGAGGAAACCGGAGGACCCGGAGAAAACCCACGAAGCGCACGAGGGGATAACACTCAGCACTGCCACCCCATGGGCACACCACCTCACAACCCCGTGACAACAACACCTGGGCAAGCCCAGGAGCTGGCCATGAGTCCATAATAATACTCCATAATGGGTGCCAGAAGAAAACTGAGAAACCGGAGAAAACCCCAACACTCGCGTGCGAAGGGATGCCCGCGTGTGGCTAAAAGGCCGCACAGAAAGCCAGAGAACCCTACTTTCTGTACTGCTACCTCCCGGCGATGACGACGACGATGGTGATCTCCTTAGTGATCCACCAACCCTTGCCTCCTGGATTACAGCGTGTGCCGCCATCACCGCCGCGCCTGATGGTGACAAGTCCGGGCGGGCTGTGTCAGGCCCGCCCGCCCGTGCGGTGGTGTGGCACGATGTCTGTGCATGTGGCAAATAATACACCGGCACCAGCTCAACCAGACCAGCTGCTTTATAAATACACGGGCGCACAAAAACAAAGATCCATCGTACAGCTTTGCACAGACTGTTGGGGGACAAGTCGAGAGAGAGACACCAGGATCTTCGCAAGAGCGAATGATTGAGTGAATGAGCGAGATGGTGAGTGAGTGAATTCATGATGAGTAGGCAGGTGGGTGAAGATGGTGGGTGAGTGGGTAATTCAATATAGATTTGAAGTTTTCACGACTGCAGGGATCCATACTCTTTGGTTCTTTCGGGAAAGTCATGTAGGTATAAAATAAAATGAATTAAATCACGACGTTTCGGGCGCAACACAAGCGTCCGTCATCATGAGGTGCAACAAAAGCGTCCATCATCGGGTGAGTAGGTAATTGACTGAGTTCACGTTTAGTTTGTTCTACCAGGTGAGAACTCAAGAGACCAGTTTAGTCTTATTCGAAAGAGTAAGTCAATGAGTAAAATCGTGAGTGATTGGATGAGTGAGGGAGTGAAAATGGTGGGTGAGTGGGTAATTGACTGAGTTCACGTTTATTTTGCTCAACGAGGTGAGAACTCATCCCCGAGCCTGTCCCTGGGGTGCGTACAATCGCAAATGAGTAAAATGCGACTAATTTTCTAATTCCAAATTATTGACCGTGGCTCATGACGATGGATTGCGAGCATCAGCATGCAAAAGCAGAGACTGCGAGTAAATATGAAACATGTTTATTTACCCTATTTCAAGATGATGACATGCCTAGCCTAAAGTGATACTGTACTGGAGAATGCAAGTGGGTTAAACTGCACCAAAGAAGGCCTGCCAAGCGGTAATAAATCAGCTGATCCACGCGCTGGCTGCCAAGAAAACACAGACAGACGTAGCATACATGCATTATACTGTCCCCTATTGTCAATCCGCAGCTCGATGAGGGCTTCCAACACTGGTCAGTCGTGCAGGTTTTATCTTACCATGCTTCACCACGCTGCTCAGCACAAGTTGGAATATTGCTCGCCACTCATATTAGACGTGGAATCCAACTGGGGTGGGTGGGTTCATGGAGTGGTGCACTAATCGTTGCACTACCACTCCCACTACCACGTGTACAAATAAAAATATATAATTACATTCGATTTTACCCATAACACTATGATGAGTTTGCATACAATATTGTTTATTTTTCTTTCACTGAACAGGGCCCCATCTATCTATCTAAATCGGCTCAGGACTCCCGTAAACCACGTGGCTTTTGTGTGTGGCCACCCCCACTCTGAGCCCCTCCCCTCTCCCCGTCACCGCCCACTGTGAGAACAGACGCCCCTCCTCCACCATGCAGCAGCAGCAGCGTCAAGGCCCTGATTCAGCCTCCTCCCGATCCTCATCTCTGCTGAACCCTCTGCTGCCGTTCCTAGGTTCCTTTTCCCATAATTCTCCTCTCGATTCCCATTCTGTCTCTTCTCCTCTCTTCCCTTTCCCGTTCCTTCCTCTTTTTCCATTCATTACATCCGTAACCGCCCTTCCTGTCGTGTGGCACTGGTTACAGATTGCTAATAGTTTATGTGTAAAGCTCTTGCGAATAACATCCGGTTTATCCGGCAGCAATTGCTTAACTAGCGTCGTTCTGCTGATGAAACCGAGACGGTCGAAACGGAGGTTGCTCACTTTAACAAACGCCGCTTGCAATATTGGTCTGGAAAACCAATAGGCCGATGGACTAAGTGATTTTAAAATTCATCCTCCTATGTCCCTGCACAACCGCTCAGGGTGGAATTCTCCACAGCAGCAGCACCACTCACAACCTCCTCCTCCTCTCCATACCAAAAAGCAGAACCCTGGTCACTGCCAGGCGTCGTTTCTCCGTAGCAGCTCCCACACATTGTCCTGTCGCACATTATCAGCGGCAGCATCGGCAGTAAACTAAACCAAACAATGTTTTTAATTTACCAAGGCAAGGCCCACTGAGCTGTATAGCTCTTTTTCAGAAGCGACCTGGCCACAAATGATAGCTCAACAAAGTGGCTCATCTTGTGGAAATGTATAGCAGCCAAATACTCTAAACGCACGTTGATTCTAAATGAGGGAAAAACCCGAGGACCCGGAGAAAAATCCACGCGACCACGGGGAGAGAGAGACACACAAACTCCAAATATACAGCAGGCACCAGGGTCGAGATCGAACCCATGACCTCCTGCATGCCAAGCGAGGTAGTTAACATCTCCTCACCACCGGGGCACCCATGGTGGCGCCATGATAACAGCGTTCAATCAGTAGCCACGTTCAATCACAGGAGCTTTTGGCTAGCCATCGAACAAAGACAGTCACCGCATCGCACACTTTCAGATGCGCTCCTGCGGCCTTCCGATATTATGAAGCCACTGGAGCTACGCACTTTAAAATCTAGATTTAAAACTAATTTCTTTCGAACTGCTTTTTGTATTTATGTTTTTGTCCTTCCCCCCCCGCACCTCCGATTAGCACGGTTGGCTACGTACGGTGCGAAGGAAGTTTAACAAACATACGTAGAGACAAATTAAGGTCCCATTTCTCTCTCTCTCTCTCTCCTGGCTCGCGAGTGACACGGAGCCCTGGCGCTGCGCCTCGGGTCACGGTGTCTGTGAAATATCGCCGCATCTTAAATTGCATTGCAGGATAATTATTATTTATTTGGTTGAGACACAGGCCAGAGTTCTGTTCATATTTGCCTCCAAGCTGTGCACGAGTGTTTCACGCAGGGATGCCTTCATTAAACTCGCAGACCCTTTGCCCAATCGACTGCCCACCCTCCACCCCCCCTCCGTAAAGGTCTGTGGCTGCCTGACACTGCGCAGAGAGGGATAAATATTGCACGTAAACGATAAATATTGCACGCGTTTATATAATAATGTACGATACATAATGCAAAAAAGACCAAAATTCCCCCGTATAGCCTTAACAGCCTGCCGGGGCAAGTGCCATTCGCGAGTAACAGCAGCAGCGGCGATGAAGGCCGGCGCGGCACACGAGGGGGCGGCTGGCCAGCACCACACCCGGCGGCCGGCGATGATATCACACCACCGCACCAGGTATTTCATTTGAGGCCGAGTGGACCTAGGGGAGGCCCCGGACACACCCGGCAACTTCGCCGCGGCACACCGGTCGCGGGGCGCTGCCCCGGAGCTCCATCTGGCCGAGGGGCCCCATTTCCGGCAGCAGTGGCGGTGAGCGGGCGGTTGCAGGGGGTGGGGGGGGGGCTGGCATGACCTCAGGGTGGACGAGGTGCCGAGTTCGACGGGAGCGCAGTCAAGACTCGCGGACGAAGAAACCGCGGAGAAACGTCGGGGGGTGGAACACCCGACGGGAAGCGCGCCGTCTCTCTCGTGGGGCCGCCTGGACCAACCGTGGGTGCGAAAAGCTCGGCGGCCTTCCCGGCCGGGGGCATGGTACGCTCCCGAATGATGTTAAGCGACTCCGCCATCACATTTTAAGGGGCGGGTTGCAACATCCTTGGTAAGGGCCCTGTGCAAGGATGTCCTGGTTAGCGGGCTCAAGCTAAGCAGCCTCCCAAGCCTCTGCTGAGCTTGTGTAGCTGAGCGTGATGAGGTCGGGGCACATTCCCCACAATTTCGGTCACAGGCAGTTGCCATTCATTGGGTTGGCGTTAATGATGAACGGGGCGCCGCCGGGATGTTATTTATTTATTTAGGTAGTTAGTTATTACCCCCCCCCCTCTCAAGACGCTTTAGTCACGCACTCGTTTACTGCTACTACTACTACTGCGAACCCACTTACACGTGTTCCTTTTGGGTGCCGGAAGCCCGGAATGGTGCAATGTACCAGTCACATGGAGAGCATGTGGGCTATTTGTAACAATGCGTCGTGGTGGTGATTCACTCTGGCAGATACACACAATCGTTCGCTTCTGACACGGATTTTTGTCTTGGGACCCCCCCCCCACTCTCCCCAGCATTGAGCCGCTAACAGGACATCCTGCACAGCAGCCTTTCCAAGGATGCTGCCCCCCCCCCGCCTTAAATGTAATGATGAAGCAGCTTCGTTCTCGCCAACAGTGATGCAGCCGCTTCCGTTATTCAGAAGCGGCCCCTCCGTTCCCCCTGTCCCTCCCCCCGACCCCAAATGCACGTGGCGTGACAGAAAAGAGTACAATGTTGGTGCAGCGAGCTTTGAAATATCCGGAGGCCCTAAAGTTGAGTTCAGATTGGATCATATTTACGAGCTTTTTTGTAAGACTTTGCTGTTTTTTCCTGGATTTTTCTGTTGCGAGTCACTTTAAGATGTTTCTTGTTCATGTTTTTGTTTGTTGCGGTTGCACCCGATTCAAGAGCCGAATGGTTCACAGGACTATACCTAACACGTAAATGAACTGAATGAACTGAACGAGAGATTCCGTCGCCCCGCGTTACAGAACGACAGACGGGAACAGGGCTTGTGCGCGGGCGCTTCAAACCTCAAGAGTTGTAAATCGTCAAAATATGCATTCGTGGAACACAGCGCGAGCAAAGGAGAGCACTTTTTTTTTTCAAAAGCCATTTGCGCTTTACTGTTGTCCAGTAAACCGATTTATTAGACGTCCACACATACACCCGACCCTTTAAAAATAATCCCGTCACGTGGAGCTGCGTGGACGCGGGGTTGGTGGTGGCAGGAGGTTCGCGGTTCGGATCCTGCGGCTGCCCTGATTAACACTGCGGTGTGAGCAAACAACCGTGACCATAGGACGTGCCGTCTGCTCAGCGGTGAATGTTAAACCCCCACGTGTCCCGTGGCATCGCTGGCAAAGGGTTGAGACCATCATGTGCCGGCGTGACAGTACAAACTTGCCAAATTTGAAGAAAGAAAAAAACACACATGGAAAATTATAGTTACGGTACTGCACCTAATTGGGACTATACTACTGCAATGATCTTCACTAATTTTCCGAGGGGGGGGGAGCCACTTTCGCCGATAAAACATCATCAGTGTGAGGAAGGGGCCGCAACACATTTGATGATGGGGGGGGGGGGGTTTCACTCTTTGATGAGCTACACTGGCTACCTATTAAATACAGGGTTGCATACAAATTATGCCTACTCGTCTTCAAGAGTCTCCGTCAATCTGCTCCGTCCTATCTCACCGATCGATGCGTGCCAGCTTCGACAGACCCAGATCGACTCCGCCTATGATCCACGGACTCGCGGCGACCTGCCGCTGTACCCGCTGCGTGTGAACCTCGTGTGCGATACGGCCAGCGCAGTTTCGGGGTCTCCGGCCCAACGACCTTGGAATGCATGCTTCCAGCTCACGTTCCGGATCCATCCCTGAGTTTGAGCCAGTTTCGCAACACACTCAAAACAGTGTTGTTATTGTTGATTCAGAGAGCCTACTTCAACGTGGATCAACGCACATTCGTGATGGACTGGACTCATAAGATGTTTTTAGTTACTTATTGTCGAGGGGGGGGGGTCGCACTAAAGGCTGCCAGGGGACCACCAATGGCCCAGTGGGGGCCTTATAACGAAGAACACTGGCCTAGACAGACAAGGCCTCAAATGAACACTGCAACAACAACCGCCATTCGCCACGAAGTGGCGGTGACGTCACCACGGCCCTTGTGCCAGGCTATGTGCACATTGAGGCCACGTGAAGTGTCGAACGCCCGCTGACAGGAGGTCACGGGACAGACCCAGGTGCCATGTGTCAACTGACTATGATGACTGGCCGATGTACCACCTGTGGCCCCTACTGTGCAAAAATATCCAACTAAAGAACACTGCTCTACTACTGCAACAAACGTGGCAGGAACCCCCCCCCCCACCTAAAATTAAGAGACGTAAGACTTCTCTCGGTATGGTATAGAGGCAAAATAATCATAATCATCATAGTAGTAGTAATAATGGATGATATAGCATTCGAGGAGATTGTAAACTCGGCGTGACGTGCTCCTTGCGCGCCTATTCCTGGCTTGCGGTGTTTCACTCGCGAGCGGTGGTTGGGTCAGAGTCCTGCAGCGGGCCCCTCGTGACGGCGATGACGGTGATGACGGTGATGACGGTGATGACGGTGATGACGGTGATGACGGTGATGACGGTGATGACGGTGATGACGGTGATGGTGATAATGGTGATGACGGTGATAATGGTGATGACGGTGATAATGGTGATGACGGTGATGGTGATGACGGTGATGACGGTGATGACGGTGATAACGGTGATGAAGGTGATGATGGTGATGATGGTGATAACGGTGATGACGGTGATGATGGTGATAATGGTGATAATGGTGATGATGGTGATGATGGTGATAACGGTGATAATGGTGATGACGGTGATAATGGTGATGACGGTAATGACGGTGATGACAGTGATGATGGTGATGACGGTAATGATGGTGATGATGGTAATTACGGACCGTGCCCCGATCGCAATGTCAACCTGGGGGGTGGGGGCGACAACGACGACCGCCGTCGACCGTGCCACCCCTGACCCCCCCCTGACCCCACCCCACCCCCTAAGCTAGTCGTGGGCCCCCCCCCCATGGCAGGACAAAAACATGCAAGCCCCCCCCCCCCTCCCTAGGCTCGTTCGTCCGATACGAAACGTCGTACTCGAATTGTGAATGCCGCGGGTTTACTCTCCAACACACCGGTGTTGCTGAAGTAGTAACTAGCACGTTTCTGTGTTCACGTGACAAACCTTCCTAATTCGGGTGTGTCGGTGGTGGTGGTAGGTTTTTATGACACATTTATATTTACGCAATCTAACCCGCCCCCCCCCCCAAAAAAAGCGTGATTATGAATACGATTATACAACGCACACGTGGCCGATTAATTATACAACGCACGCACACAGCGTGGGTCCTGTATACGGCACGTAGAGCCGAAATGTTGACGGTGTCTCATCACGCTGAAAGCTCCTCATTCGTAATCACACGTGGCAGGAGCAGCATCAACAACATTGCTCCCACCACGACTGCAGCAGTCGCCCTCCTGAGTCTTAAGAGGACGATGTCTGGCCTCTCCTGCGTGAACACGTCTGATAACAAAAGACAAATGAGAGTAAATTCTCGTCCCGAACCCACTGTTGACGTCCAGTAACAATTTACCGTCGGCACATTGTCCAATTAGGGGGCCCCCATAGCCCCTGTCGTCAGACCCCCCTGCCTGTAATTAGACCCCCCCACAGACCCAGTCGCCCCACTCACTGTTTGCTTGCTTTTGAATTCAAAGCAAATATTTTGGCGCTTTTTGTGTCTCTTGTGTGTGGTGTGTTGGGGGTGGCGGGTAGCGCTACGCTGCGAACCTTGGCGAGACGGGTTCGATTCTCGCTCGCGGCCAACACCAGGTGACGATTATCTGAACCGGTCATGGGCCTCCCCTGGATCGGCTCAGCCTCAAATGAGTAATAAATATCGCCACTGGGGAGACAAAGGCGGCCGGGCGCGATGTTGACCACACACCCCTCGTGTGCCCTTCCGGCCTTATTAGGTGCTGCTACTCGCCCCAACAGTCTGTTAAGGCTACACGGGGGGTCTTTGTCTTTGGTGTGTCAGGGCCCAGTTCGATTGTGTGTACCCCCCCCCCCCAACACGGCAGTCACCAAATTCCTCCCCTCCCCCTCACCTCTCTTACACCCCCCCCCCCCCCAATTATCCAAATGTCGCTCTCCCCGCAAGAGAGGGAGCTCTGTGTCAGATTAGCCAAGTTGCTACTGGCTTGCTACCACTGTATACATGTTGTTGGTATGTATATGTGGCACTGAAAGTGCACATAGCCTGGCACAAGCGCCGTGGTGATGTCACCACCACGATTGTTCTTGTTACATGGATATGTTGAACTTATTTCGCACCGTACGTAGCCAACCGCACCAATCGGAGGTGCGGGGGGAAAGGACTACAAACTATGAGTCTCTGTGCGAGTCTATGGGTCTCTGTGCGAGTCTATGGGTCTCTGTGCGATTCTATGGGTCTCTGTGTGATTCTATGGGTCTCTGTGCGATTCTATGGGTCTCTGTGCGATTCTATGAGTCTCTGTGCGATTCTATGGGTCTCTGTGCGATTCTATGGGTCTCTGTGTGAGTCTATGGGTCTCTGTGCGATTCTATGAGTCTCTGTGCGAGTCTATGGGTCTCTGTGCGAGTCTATGAGTCTCTGTGCGAGTCTA
>CM025656.2:3001879-3015206 GCA_014621495.2 Entosphenus tridentatus
AAGTAGGTGAATGAGGGAGTGAGAAAGTAGGTGAATGAGGGAGTGAGTGGGTGAGCGAGCGAGTGACACGCAGCGTGTGACACGGGTGGTGGCTGAACAACACGGACCGAGCAAGACAACCACCTGCACCGCTCTTCATCGCCAATAACGCGCTCTGGACCCGACATCCAACAGAGGCAACAACACTCGTGTGTATATCTACCGAGCTACTGCAGTGCTTAAGAGTCGGGCGACGCAGCCACCAAGGAGTTGGTCGGGCGGCGCGTATCTGGAACGAGAACGCCCTTGGCTACGTCTGCCTGGGCTTCCGTCGCCCACCGCGCGCGCGTCGACATCGTCTGCTCTGGGGTGCTTTGAAGGCGACGCCTCTCCCCCTAGGTGACTTACCTGGCGGTCGTGGGAGAGGGATGAAGGCGGCGTGGTGGGGTGGTTCTATCGGGGCTCGCCGTGTCCTCATGGGGCGTGTGCGGCACGCAGCATTGTGTCACGAGCGGGGCAGGTGCGTCGGCGCCGCTGACATTCAATTGTGACATTTCAATTGTGAGCGGCCACATGCATACATGAGCGGGCGAGCGAGTGAGCGGGTCATCGAGTGAGTGAATGATTGAGCAGCGGAGTGCACGAATGAGTGAACGAGTAAGCGAACGGGTGAGTGAGCGAACGGGTGAGTGAGTGAGCCGGGCGATGTTGCCACTCGCGTCCATGAACCGCAGACGGCACGCTCCATTGAGGCACAGTGGGGGACGGTGAAGCGAGCAGTGCAGCTCAGGCGCGGTGCCGCTAGCCCGGCTCAAACGGAGGCGAAGATTCGAATCCCCACCAGATATTCACCAGGATGTGCAGCCGTCGCTCGCAGCACATGCGGTAAAAGTGCAGCCCTGCAAGTGCTTGCTCACGCTACACGATAGTGGTGGGTGGGGTGGGGTCACCACTTAGTGGGAGAGCCGCTTCTCTCCACAGAGGGTACTTGGCCTACTCTTCCATGTAGGCCAGTACCGTCTTGAAAGAGGTAAGGGGGGGGAGACCCCACACTTTACCTCACCCACACGTGACCTGCCAATCGACTAAGCCGTGGTTGTACTTCTGGGTGCATAGGAGAAAATGGAACACAATCTGAAAAAAACGCACGTGGAGATGGTTCAACCGCCGTGGAGCTGCACTTGCGAGGGTGAGGAGCACGCACATGGGAGACCAAATACAAATTGGAGACATCGGACTGAGTGTTGAGCAAAGTGAATAATGGGGCTTGGGCAGAAAACGCGTCACCCGAAGGGATAACGGCTCGGGGTTGAGACTGATGACAAAGTGGTAGCCAAATGAGGAGACTCTTTCTCGAGAGAGAGAGAGCGAGAGAGGGAAGAGCGGGGAGACGCTCTTTCTCTCTCTCGAGACAGAGGATGTCTCCTCATTTGGCTCTCTCTCTCTCAAGGGAGAAAGAGAGAGAAAGACAGCGACAGGGGACCGTCCGGAGATGGAGCGACGATTAAAGCGACATACGTTCACACACCCTGGCAGCCTTCCACCGACAACCCCCACTATCGCCCCGTTCACTCCTCAACCTTTCCTGGAGCAACGCGCCCAACATCCGCTCTGCAGAATTGGCAAAGCATTACCAACTTAACCACCACCACTAACTAAAGACAAAGATCCCCCATATAGCCTGAACAGACTGTTGGAGCAAGTGCCGTTAGCGAGGACCTACGAAGGCCGGCAAGGCACGTGAAGCGGGTGGCGTGGCAACACCCGGCCCCCTTTGTCTCCCCAGTCGCAGTGTTTACACACCGCACCGGCTACTCACTTGAGGCTGAGTCGACCTAAGGGTGTCGACTGTGAGCGGAAATCGAACCCGGGTCGCCGGGGTTTCGTAGCATAGCGCGCTATAACCGCTACGCCACCGCTCCCCACACCACCATTGCCACCAACTTCTCCTTCTCAGTGTGCCACCCACACACTTTCGGCCACGAATTTCCATCCTGCCCACTCGCTCGCTTGCTCGCTCCGAGAAAACATTCGCCCGCAACTTTACGTCCCGCATCCGATCCGTTTGCTTGCCATCGACCGACGACCAAGTTCCACGCATCGAGATCGGCTGGGTAGATCGGCTGGATCGACCCAGCCGACACGGCCGTGGACACTTCCCAAAGGAGTGCCGGATAATATCCTCGTAGCACAAGTAGCTGCATAATGCTACGGGGCCCCCGCACCTTCAAGGGCCCCGCGCTAAATGCTCTCAAGCTATCAATTCCGGTTCAGTGATTCTGCACTTGCTCTATTACTACAGTACTATACCGCCTTCAACTTTTATGAACAACTGGGTGTGTAAGGGTTAGCGATTTGTCGTATTATCTGGCTGTGTAGCAAATAAAAAAATACAATGACTTTACTATGCAAGTAAAAAATGAGTCTTTTAATATTTACGTATCTTTTCAATTTAGGGCCCCTTTATAACATATGCTACAGGCCCCGCACTAGCTTAATCCAGCACTGTTTCCAGGGGGGGGATATAGGGTGAACTCTCGATTTTCAAGTCCAGTTCTCTAAACCACTCCACCAGTCACACAGAGGGATGCAACGCTTTCATGTTGTGCAAGTGCTGTTCGCGAGCACCTGTTCAGGATTGAGTGTATAGGTTTCCCTCGATTTTCTGCGGTGGCGGTAGTAGATGCGTTCCGAAAACAAGGGGCGCACAAAGCGAAACCGCACGAGGACAGCTACCTGTCGAATAGTTACACACAGTGCACACTCTTCTCCCACGTTCGATCGCACAGCCACGTACGAGCGAATTCAAACCGCACAGTGGAGCACGCGCGAGATCGCACGAAGCCGAGGGAGGCCTGTAACGACACCCGAGTTGACAGGGAGAGGAAACGCATCATGACGGTTGGATAAGAGACGACTTGTCGGCATATCTGTTCAGCGGGGCGGTAGGTAATGCCATACGGTTTAAATCTTGACTTAAAGCTTTCGTGAACTGCAGGGATTCATTTTCTTGGTTATTTCGGTAAAGTCACGTAGAAGGGAAATAATAAAATAATAAAAATAAAACATAATAAAATAAAGACAGCTCTGTCTTCACCTGAGGACGGCTGCTTGTGTTGTGGCCGAAACGTCGTGATAATTTTATTATGTTTTATTTTTATTATTTTATTATTTCCCTTCTTTCGGCAAAGTCAGGTAGATAGAAAAAATAATAACAATAAAATAATAAAAATGAAAATAAAGTGAATTAAAATAATAAAATAAATGTTATTAAAATATAAATAAAGTGAATAAAAATAATATTAATATTCTTTTTATTCACTTCATTTTTATTATTTTACTGTTATTATTTTTTCTATCTACGTGACTTTACCGAAAGACCCAAAGAATATGCCACACGGTCTCCCTGAAAGTCGCGTTAAAAATGGCTCGTCGCTTCGCAGCGCCCGGCGCCCCTCTATAAATGGAGCTCCTGGCTTTAGACCGCATTCCCTGGATTCCAATCGGCTTGTTTTGTTTGAGGCTGCTGCTGCTGCTTGCTGCTCCTGCCGAGGCTGACGCTGCCCGGGATGCGTGGGCGTGCTGGAGGGTGGCGGACGGGGAGTGGTGGGATAGGGCTCGTGGGTTAATCAGGGTAATTTAAAAAACTAGGCACGCACCCACAGGCCCGGTTCACAATGCGTCACTTGCTGGTGCAGTTTAATCCTCCACCCGTCTTGGAATGATATGGGATGACGAGGCAAGGGTGTGTGTGTGTGCGTGCTAGTGGGGAGCGGTAGTGTAGCGGTTAGCGTGCTGCGCGACAAACCCTGCGGGCCCGAGTTCGATTCCCGCTCACGGCCAACACCAGTGACGAATATTTCAACCGACCTCTAATTACAACCTGGTGCGGTGTGTAAACATCGCCAATGGGGAGACAAAGGCGGCCGAGCGTGGCGCTGGACACTCACCACCTCGTACGCCGTGTCGACTTTAATAGGTGCCATTCGCTAACAGCACTTGCCCCGACAGTCTGATAAGGCTACACGGGGATCTTTGTCTTTGTTGCTTTTCGGATGGGGAGACTTCTCACACAATGAAGGTGTGGGAAACACCTGTATATGATGTCAGTGATGAGTGACAGTTTAGGGGTGTGAGTGATCGAATATGTCAGGGTATATGAATGTGGGTGTGTTTGTGGTTGTGTGTGTGTGTTTGTGTAGAAGCGGGAGTGTGTTTATGGTGGGAAGCGGCGGTCTTGTGGTTAGCGTGCTGCGGCCACGAACCTGTCGACCCGGTTTCGATTCCAGCTCACGGCTAACATCAGTGGCAAGTCATATCAGAGCCGGTCCCAGGCCTTTCCCGAAGACGACCCAACACTGGTGAGCTTTTGGCCAGACCCACCTATCACATGCCTTTATGGACTTATTAGGGGCTCGCAAACAGAACCTGCCCCAACATTCTTCACGTGTGTGTGGTGTGGTGTGCGTCTTTGTCACTGTGTCAGTATCGTCCAGTAGTGGTGGGCATAATAAACATGTGACTTTTTTTTTAATGTTACGTGGATATGCTCACGCATTTATAGCAAATATCACGTCCTATTCCACAGGTGTCAACGTCTGCCGCACTCGTTGTGGAGAAGGATTCAACAATAATCATCCATGGCTCGAGTTTCCTGGCTTGGCTGCTGGCTGGGCTCCTCTCCACGCCGGCGACAACTCTGGTGTTCGTGCCTGCGGGCAGTTGCCAGCAGAGCCAGCCGTGTTGATTCATTACACCTCCTCCCCATCAGCATCATCCCTCTCTCCCTCCCAGAGTCTGTAACATTGAAATCACCACTTTGTTGGGATATTTCAAGCGGTCGTCCTACGGACACAACTTGCCCCCGTGATATGAATGTGGAATTTACACCCGCTGACGACCCAGGGGTGAAAACAGGAAATGAGCACCGATGCCACAATCCTCTACAGCAGGTGTCCCCAACCCCCGGGCCGCGGACCAGTACCAGTACGCGACCTGTAAGGAACCGGGCCGCACAGCAGGAGGTGAGCGGTGAGTCCGTGTGTGTACACACTCTACACACCGCATAGTGGTGAGCGGTGAGTCTGCGCGTGGCCTGCCCCATGATTTTATTATTGACCACTTCCGTCCGCGCCTCTTTCCCGCACTGCGCACTCGTCTTAGTCACAGTTTTGGTCAGCCCACAAGCTGCTAACCCCTAGCCAAAATGAGTACAAAACAAACGTCGCTGGAGAGCTTCTTTGAAAAAATTGTCTTCCACGAAACCGGTCCCTGGTGCCAAAAAGTTTGGGGCACACTGCTCTACAGTACAGTGGATAGGTAGAGTGTGCGGCCCTGCAAATGTATTGCTCACACCACTGCTGGCGGAAGGGCCTCCACTAGAGGGAGCTCCAGATAGCCCCTCTAGAGGGAGCCCTAGAGAGCCCCTTTAAGAGGATACATTTGGCCTACTCTTCCACGCCGGTCAGAAGTGTCGGAAGTTGTGGGAGTACCCACACTTTGCACCCCCAACACTCGCAATCGGCCGCTCATAGACTGACCGTTCAAATTCTTGTGGTTGAATTCCCGTCTCTTACGAAATGTCTGGCAAGTGGCGCTTTGGCGATTTTTTCAATTGTTGCTGACAGCGGTCGGGGGGGGGGGGTACAGGGGCGGGGGGGAGGTGCAGGGGGTGTTTGGAGGGCGAGGGGATTGCGGAACGATTGCGCTCAAGAATTTTCGGCAAAAGGAAACATTCTCCACGACGTGAATCGGTCCCATTATCAGGAGGCATAAGCGGCCCTGCACCGGCTGAGTAAACTACGGCGGGCAAAACCAACAGATGCGTGGGAGGGGAGGCCCACAGAACCGAGGTCTGTGCCATCACCAGAGCCATCCCCTTGGGTATACGGCAAATAGGGGCGACCGTCCCAGGCCCCGCGCTGTGGGGGGCGGAGGGGGGGGCACGCTTCGACGTCACGGGGTCAGGCTTGATACTTCCGGTTTAGTTTGAAGGCGTCGGGAGGGTGGGCACGCGGTGTGATTTTCCGCGGGCCCCAAACCTCCCATGTGGACAGCCCTGCCCATCATCATCATCTCCATCACCAGCATCATCACACCATCATCGCACACAACACACGGTCAGTTTGAAGACAGACAATCGGCTGCTTGTTGCTAAAGAGTCAGATTCATTACCTGCCGCTCAAATGAGCATCGAGACATTGGAGCTCATCTCCTGCTTAAAACCCTGCAGAGCCAGTGCTGGAAATTCCACATTCATGTGACGAGCAGCAGGGGGCGGGGGGGTGAATGTTCATAGGAATACCCCAGGCACAGCCCGCACCGACGACCCTAACACACAACCCGGAGACACAACCCTCATCAGAGAGCTGCGCAGTAGCACAACCACAAAAACCCACACAGTGATACTGGACTGTGTGTTAAGACCGAAACAGGAGGATTTTCTCCACAACTCTGGCTGTCGCCTGATGATGCTGTTTGTTGTAATTACTGGCGAAACGTCACGGTACTCGAATCTTAAATGTTGTGAGCTTACTCTCCAACACACCAGTGGGCTGAAGTAGTAACTCATTGGCGCGTTGTTTACGTGACAAACCGTACTGGCTGTGTTAGGTGGTGGAGGGTTACGACACATTTATACTTACGCGATCTAACCCAAAAACCTTTATCATGGATGTGGTGTGCTGTGTGAAAACAAAGATGTATGGGGTGCTGGTAATACTGGAGGAGGTGGCACGTGTCTTGTAGCCACAGCAGCAAAGTGGTTTACTGGATGTGGTCTGCTGTGTGCGGAAATATATTTTGGCCTGCCGATATGACTGCGATGTGTGGCACGTGTCTAGTAGCCAAAGCCAGGGGGTATGCCGGATGTCGTGCACTGCTGGGTGCGGAGATATTTTCTGGCTCACCAATCCAGACATTCCCAGCTGAAATGATGACACCCCTGGTGGCTGGTGACACAAATATTGGCAATGCTATATCGGAGGGAAAAAAATATCCGCCAAAATCTAAGTCGGCTGTGATTGACTCCTCGGCACATAACATAACTCTCCAGGCAACACTCTCTCAAGGTGTCAAGGGTGCAGAGTCATTTGTAAGCGGGGAGAGCGACAGCGCAGTGGTTAGTGCATGGCGCGATGAGCCCAAGCGTTACTTGAAGGGAAAAAAACCTCGACAGATTCATCGTTAACGCCACGGCGGCCGTGATGTTACCTTCCTCCCCTGGTATGCAGGAGGATGTGGGTTCAATCCCGACCCTGACACCGGTATATTTGGAGTTTGTATGTCCTCCCCGTGGTAGTGTGGATTTTGCTCCGGGTCCTCCGGTGTTTCCCTTCACATTTAGAATCAACATCACGCGTTTCGAGTATTTGGCTGCTACAATTTTATCCTGACAAGCCACTTCGTTGAGATATCATTTGTGATAGCCAGGTCGTTTCTGAAAAAGAGCAATACAGCTCAGTGGGCCTTACCTGGAAAAAATAAAATAAAGAGTTTGGCTTAAGTGATATATAAGTATATAATAGGCAACATTTTGGGCAGTGGCCCCTTCTCCATTGCACGTAAACAGAGGCAAGTAGAGAGACAGAGTCAATAATAAGAGTTGCTTGTTTACACCATGGGGCCCGATGACAATGACAATTTGAGATGTTTTCTGATGACCGGCTATTAAATCGGTATGTGATTAGTCGCGTAACGTTCAATTTGCGGATACGAATATAATCAGCGGTGAATGATATCTGGTCCTGGGTCTGCCCCCCCTCCCCTACCCTTCCTGTTGTACAAATTTAAGTCCAGCTCCCCCTTGCAAAACAGACTCCTAGCCTCAACCAGCTTTTAATAACAATTAGAATGATGCACTGTAATGTACAGCCCTTCATCAATCCACAGCTGGAACAGTGCCTCCCCAAGCCTTTCGGTCGTGGGAGTTCTTTAATTATACTTCACCTCACTGCTCATCGTTGATTTAGTGCACTGCGCCACGGTGGCGAGATGTTAACTACCTCGCCTGGTATACAAGAGGTAGTGGGTTCGATCCCGATCCTGAAGCCTGTATATTTGGAGTTTGCGTGTTCTCCACATGGAAGTGTGGATTTTTCTCCTGGTCCGCCGGTTTTTCCCTCCACATTTAGAAACACGCGTTTAGAGTATTTGGCTGCTGTAAATTTCCACGTGAGAAGCCACTTCTTTGAGCTATCATTTGTGATGGGCAGGTCGCTTCTGAAAAATAGCTACAGAGCTCAGTGGGGCCTTTCCTGGTGAAAGAAAAAAAATTGTTAGATAACCTCGCGGCATGGTTAACACCGACGGCGAGGGATAATCTGGACCGGTCCTGGGCACCACTACCCCACGCATTCATCGACGGGGTTTTTTTTACTTGGTCGTAAAAGAAATGCCTCTCACTGCACTGCCAATGTCCTGGCATGAGGCCTGACTGATGGAATGAAGCGATGTGTCTCGATTGATCAGCAACACCAATTCCCACCCACCCCGGCGCCCCTCCAGGGCCCGCCTCTAACTCAGGAGCAATAATAAATAACGTTTCAGAGAGGCCATGAATTTCCCCTGCTCCGTGTGGAAAAGCTCCTCCTGAGTCTGAACAAAGGAGGGAAGAAACCCCCATAAAGAGGGAAGAAACCCCCATAAAGTGGGAAATTTACGGCTCCCCTCCCTTTTTAATCGATGCTTTCATAAGGATGCGCCCAGCGACAAGTTACTCGAGACACACTGTGCTGGGCGTGCATGTTCGTGTTATTCGTATTCACAGGAAGTTGTCAGTCCGATGCTGAACGAAGGAACTCCCCATGCCACGGTTGGTTCATGTCGGAGCTTTTTGACCACAATCAGAGTATTTATTTACACTGCAGGAATCCAATGCGCTCTAAAGCTCTTTTTCACAGATGTCCAGTAGTTTCAGATATCCCCAGTAGACCATACTTCACCACGCCGATCTGCAAGGGCTGCTAGCCGTTACTCCGAATCGAACTGAGGTTTCCGGCTTCGTGGCACAGCGAGCTAACCACTGCGCCACCGCTCAACGATAAACATGTGATTAACACATTCCTGCGGAGGGAGCTGGTAGGAACGTTGGGTTGCTCGGTCAATGGCCAGGGTCAATGGCGGCGTGGTGTATTCCGCAAATATGCCCAACTGTGAGGGCGAGCACAAGCCGGCGTGAGTAGGTTAAACGTTGAGTTTTATAAGGGCACCACGGGGTGACCAGCCCCTTCCCACCCAGCCCCACCCAACCCCTCCCCACCCAGCCCCACCCTCCCCACCCAGCCCCTCCCCACCCTCCCCTGCCCACCCAGCCCCTCCCTGCACGACGGACACAATAATCCCCTGTGGGCTGGTGTAACCAGGAGGTTCCTACCAGTATAAAAATAATGTACAGCCCTTTGTCAACCCACTGCTGGATGAAGGCCTTCCCATGCCACGCTTGGTTCATATGGAAGCTATTTGACCATACTTCACCACGCAGGTCAGTGCGGGCTGGTGAAGGGGTGTGGGGGAGGGTACCCAGGACCGTTTCAGATATCGCTCCCCCAAACTGATGTTGGCTGTGGTGAGGAAACGAAAGTCAGGTCACAGGGTTCATGGCGCAGTGCGCTGACCACTGCGCTACCGCTCAACCCGCATCGCAAACAAAAACATCACCCACCCCTCCTCCTTCCTCCATAGTCTTTTGATGAATTGCCACGATTCTCGGTCAGCGACTCAATTTCAGAATCGGAGGAGTTTGGCCTACTCTTCTTGCACGCGAGCTCAAGGAATGCCCGTCGCACGTCACGCATTTCTCGAGCCCACGCTGCATGTGGCTATGATTAAAATAAATTACTGTACGTTTCACACGTAATCAGGGGCTCACGTATATAATCCGAGCCATGTGAATCCACAGAGCTATACAACTCCGAGCTTGGCCTTAAGCCACGGCAAGGGAGCCGACGGCACGGATGGCTGGGGGGGGGTAACACAGTGGTGGGAGGGGGGCAGCAGAGGAGCGAAGGAGGAGAGGACTGCTGATTCGCTCGTTTTTTCTTTCATGCGGGTTGAAAATGTACGTTGCAAGTTTAATGGATTTTACATGTTCGTGAGCGGCTGCATATCACTGGCTCAAAACGGAGTCATGCAGGTTGGGGGAAGCTAGTGTTGCTTGCCTGCACAAAGACAAATATCCCGCATATAGCCTCAACAGACAGTTGGGGCAAGTACTACACACATAACCACACATTATACAGGTGTAGGGCACAGGTGTAGAGCACATGTGAGGATCTATACACAGGGCACGCCGAATTAATCACTCCATCTCCCCGCAGGGGATGTCCCCTCCCGTGCTCATCATTCGGGAATGGACATCGTCTGGCTCACCCAAGGTCAGGAGGGGGTCATACGCAGACAACGCTGTCTGTGGTGATTCTGTCGCATCTATAGCAATCGCTTTCTTCCTTTTGCTTACCAAGTTGCACACCCAATGTTCAAGGGCGGCTTCTGCAGTCTCAGCACACTCACCGCAATCCATCTGGCTTTAGGTCTTCCCGTGAGTCGCTGACCTCTGGGCGTCACTTCAATTCCTGTCTTGGTAGCCTTCCCTCTTCCATCCTGCACCCGTGTCCCACCCATCACAACCTCCTCTTCCTTACGACACCCCCCCCACTTTCCTGCCACGTTCTATTCCCAACCTACAAGTTGCTTACCCTATCCTCCTGCATCCTGCACCCGTGTTGTCCTTTCCCCCGCACCTCCAATTATAAGCACAGTTGGCTATGCACGGTGCGAAAGAAGTTCAACATACGCGTACGTACATTACTAACATTTGCATGTGGTGCTTGCGTGCTTGCCCGTTGCTGTAACGGGGATCTACATGGCGCGTGCCGTAGTTGCGGCGTCTTGCGACCATGGCGGTAGACATGAGGCGCGCTGATCATGTTCTCCAAGCTGCCCTGTCTACTGTGGCCAGGGTCGTCAGGTGTAGGGGGTGAGACATTGGGGCGATTTGCGCATAACAATCGCAGGAGGCCTGGTCAATGACTCAGAAAACAATACAAGGGGTGCGCTTTGACATTCTGTGTATTTGTCGAGAGGGCCGCACGTCAGGGGCCGCACTAAAGGCCACCAGGGACCGCCAGTGGCCCCGTGGGCATTGCAATGAAGAACAGCGCTCTAGACATAGATCGTCGACGCAATCGGCCGTGGCCTATCCACTGCTGGATGAGGGCCTCCCCGACACGGTGTGCGTCATCGCAACACCCACGCGCAGCCGGGCGAAACCAAGCGGCAGGTGACGCGACACGACCACAAGGCAGGCCACAAACGGCGGGTCTCAGAGATCTATACAAGATGGATATAGCAAGGGATCTAATAGGGGTGGATGGGTAACCTGCCGTGCAAATCACAGGCCGCATGCCATATTGCCACATCAACAAGCATTCCTACACACCACCCGAACCAACTGCTGCCATTTAAATGCGTCTGACCATTCCCGGTGAGAATCGGAATATGTATTTGTGCTGGAGTGCGATGGGCTATTAAACAATTTTTCACAGATGTCCAGTATCAACCTCATCACCCGATACCATCATACGTGTGCTGTGACAGAAGGCCCGTTCCCCACGTCACCCGTTATTTATATGAATCCAGTGACAATCGAGATATGAATCTTTCGTAGGAATCCATACTCTTTGGTTCTTTCGGTAAAGTCACGTAGGTATAAAATATTATTTTATATTATTTTATACCTATAAAATAATATTCTTTTATATAAATGTATACCTACGTGACTTTACCGAAAGAACCAAAGAGTATGTAATCCACAGTGTGTTATTGACCATAGTGTTGTTGTTGCTGTTGTTGTTGCAATAGACCTTTGTCAACTAAGCCAAGCAGGGTATTTGTGCCTGGACAGTGCTTGGATGTGGCTTGCCACTACCGTCATTAATATCGTAGCGTTGGAACATCCTTCTCACCGTCCATTGCCAACCATCCGTCACCTCCCTGGCCGTGAAGTGCCCTCCAGGTGCCCATCAGGTTGAACAACATCGCGTTTGTAAACAACAGGCACTCATAATTATCCCACAGATGGGTGGGGTGGTGCATTACAGTACCGTATTTGTCAAATTCTAATTCAGCGCGGTTGACTGGCCATCAATTTTAATTATGTTAGGCTATAATCACGTTAGTCGAATACTCGTAAATATACTCGGTTGGAGTAATCGATTGCTTTAAGAATCCAAAAAGCCAAATACTAATACTGTCCATAAGAGTTTTTTTGTTGGGGTTAGATCGCGTAAATATATAAATGTGTCGTTAAACCCGCCACCACCCGACATAGCCAACCAGTAAGGTTTGTCACGTAAACAGAACGTGGCCAATTCGTCACTAGTACAGCACTAGTGTGTAGTGTATAGTGTAGTGTATAGTGTAGTGTATAGTGTAGTATACTAGTACAGCACTAGAGTATAGTGTAGTGTATAGTGTAGTGTGTAGTGTAGTGTGTAGTGTAGTGTATAGTGTAGCACACTAGTACAGCAAAACCGGTGTGTTGGAGAGCCAAGCCACAACATTTACAATCTGAGTACGACGTTTCGCTAGTAATTACAACCAGCTTCATCAGGCGACAGCCAGATTTGTGGAGAAGTCCACCTGTTTCGTTCCTTATATAGAGCCGTAGATGTGTATATGGAGCCGTAGATGTGTATATGGAGGCGTAGATGACACGAGGATATTATGGTAATCGCTGTTGTGCCGTCGCCTGGAATCCAACCGGGGTGGGTCGGGCTGAGAGGCGAAGCGCGGTCACCGTTAGCCTCAGAGGCGCCGCAAATCGCAAAATACAAAAGGTCAACAACCCTCTCCTGCCTCATCTCGCCCCGACCTGGTCCACCTCTACCAGTGTCCACCTCTACCAGTGTCCACCTCTACCAGTGTCCACCTCAACCCTCACACCCAGGAGCTGTCCACCTCAACCAGTGTCCACCTCAACCCTCACACTCAGGCACTGTCCACCTCAACCAAAGTCCACCTTCATAACCCTTCTCCATCTCTCTCCATCTCACACACACACGTCGTCGACCACCACCACCACCTCGACCTCGACCCGCGTCCACCCTACGCGGTTCCCGGCCACTCACCCACAGCTCGGTGCCCCAGCTCATGACGGCCGCCCGTGGGAGCCCGAGCGCCGTGGGCTCGGCTCCTGCCTCTCGCCCGCGTCCAGGGTCTCTGCTCTCCCCTCCCCCTCCTCCTCCCTCCCTCCCCGGCGTCTTCGTCTTCTTCGTCGTCTTCCCCTCAAGCTCCCCGGGGCCTTCGGTCCCTTTCAGCTCCCAAAGCGCTCGCCCGCGGCGGCGGCGGC
>CM025656.2:3043564-3062424 GCA_014621495.2 Entosphenus tridentatus
GGTGGGACAAATCGTGAGGTAGATGGGGGGGGTGGCATGGTGGGACACATCGTGAGGGAGATGGGGGGGCATGGTGGGACAAATTGTTTGGGAGATGGGGGGGGGGGGCATGGTGGGACAAATCATGAGGGAGATGGGGGGGGCATGGTGGGACAAATCGTTAGGCGCCCACTGTACAGCAATTTGCTTGTAAGGTTTTATGTTTAAACAGTGCAACTGCAGAGCACTTAGCTGCTGACCGTGGCAGACGGTCACGCTGCCCTCCAGCTATTCAGCCGCCCACGTTGACGCTTTAACTCCGAATCGCTGCGTGTGCGTACACATCCCGCTCGACGTGACAAGAGACACGCTACGCCCGCCGTGTGTTTAGCTTGTCCCCCCCCCCATACGCACGCCCGATTAGCACGGTTGGCTCCGTACGATGCGAAATAAGTTCAAAATGCATTCGTGCGTTCGCCGTCTGTTGCCACGTCGATAGTTGGTGGTGATGCTCTCGTGGGGGAATGTGTCTATGCCAAGACTTCACAAACCACCGGAGGGTTTTTGTTTTAATGTTCGTGCCAGACGTGTCTTAGAGGAGAGAGGTCACGGGAGAGACGATTTCATACAGGTCACAGCAGGTTTATCCGAAACAGGTAGATGGACGGGTTGTCAACTTAAGTATGTGCGCTTGTAACAGCAGCCCCCTTTTGTCACTCCACTGCCGGATGAGGGTCCCCCCACACCGCCGTCATCAGTGGCGAATAAATCATCCATTCTTGGCACACTCCCCCCGTGATGACTCTGCCTTAAATGAGTACCTGATGCAGTGTGTGTAAACAGCCAGCACTTGGGGAGTCAAAGGTGGCCAGGCGTGGTTTTGCCCACCACCCACTCTTGCATCGTGCCGGCCTCCATAGGTGCTCGCTTACTGCACTTGCCCCAACGGTCCATTAAAGGCTACACGGGGATTCTTTGTGTGTGTTTTTTTCGCGTGGCATTTCATAAGCTCTACTTCGTTTGAGTGGAGAGCGCCCTGGCACCAGCGGTGATTTGTTGGCGTTTGACTAACTGAAGTGTGTATACAGGTAAATCAGCAGCTTCGTGCGCAGTTTGCTTAAGGATGTTGGCACGGTGACGATTTCACAGCCTAATAATCTCGCGCTATCGCAGGCGGTCCGCCCTCTACCACAACACCCCCCCCCCTTGCTTTTTCTCTCCTCACCTGTGTGGATTGAACGTTTGGGGTGGCATAGATTGTGGTGTTCAGGTCAGCAGCGATAACGAAACCACGTCTAACCCAGAAACCTTTATGGTGAATAAGCCTCCGTGTTTAACCGGTGATAAACGTTGCCCTGTCTCTGACCAGCATCTTGAGATTGCGGTTAACGCCATGTAAATATCTAATCCGGTATTGTTAATCCTCTCACCTTTTTTTTTAATTCCTGACTTTGTTTTCCCAACTCTGCTGCTTATATCTGGATTCGAATTCACGATGTCAATTTCGCCTGGGGGCGGTTTAGTTGTGTGTGTTTAAGGTAACATGAAAAGATGTAAATGTGGCCCATCACAGGACTGTTTGTGGATAAAATACACCACGGTATTTAGCGCTCGTTCCGTAGAGGAGGAACCACAAAACCACACGGACTGTCGTCGACCTGAAGCCCTCTCGTCTTTGCCAGCAGCCCTCGACGTTGGTGTTCGGTTCCTGAACAGATTGCTGCTGCAGTCATGTGCAAGAATAGCATCGGATTTTCGGACTACCCACTTCTGATGCGTTTTGTGTTGTCTTTTTTACTCAATTCGGTTTTTTCCAGTTTTTGAGCTGTGAACATTTTGGTCTTGCGTGGCTAACGTTCCTTCTCGAACAAGTAAACTTTGTTTCCCAAGCGTGGTTAAAGAAGACGCAAGTAATAATTCACCCCCCCCTCCCCATTTCACCATCATCATCAGCAATGATCAATCCACTGCTAGATGAAGGCCTCCCAAGCCGACACCATCTCTCGCAGTCTTGCGATGTAACAATCCACCTAGCACCTGTACACATACTTGTGTATGTATGTTGAACTTCTTTCGCACAGTACACAGCCAGCCGTGCTAATTGGAGGTGCAGGGGAAGGACAACAAAATAAACACAACAAACAGTTCTAAAGGAATAAGTTTTCAATTTAGATTTAAAAGTGCATAGCTCAAGTGGCATCGGAAGGAAGAGCGTTTTAGGCGGCCGCAGAAGCGAATCTGAACGCCCGCAGTGCAGTCACCATCTTTGTTCTATGGTTAGTCAAAAATTGCTTCCAGGATGACCGGGAATTAGCGTGATGGTTTATGCTCCTTGACGAGATCAGCAAGGTGTTGTGGTTCATTTGTGACAACCACTTTGTGTGTAATGAGCACGAGCGTATAATACACGAGCCGATATCATGGTACTGGCAAAGAAGATCCCATGATGTAGCTGCTCACCACGAGCTCTCATTACTCTGGTATTGCGTTGTCTTTGAACTGTGCGCCTTTTGGCGTCATCTGGTCGAACACCATATGAGACTAGGCTCCAAAGAAAGCTGTCTCTGGTGTGGACCAATCAGTTTCAAAGACAATGCATAAATTATCAGAGTATTGTTTTTTTTGCATTTGACTGCAGGTATTGTGGTTAATGTAAGCATGATTCCTTTCAAAAGGTGTCAGTTTTGTTGCCAGAAAAAAGGGGGAAAACCCTATTAGTACACCTTGCTTATGCTTATGGCAGTCCATCGATACAAAGATAACGCTTGTTGGTAAACGAATTTGCAAGCGGCTATCGCTGCTGGCGATGATGCCGCCGTATCTTGCCGCAGCCGGGACATGGAGGGACTGGTGGGTGGGATGGTTCTGGTGCAGCGTGTGTTGGTGTCTGCGTTGTCGACGCACTATTCGCTGATGGTTGCGTTGTTCTTCAAGGTGTTTGACCCCTGTGTCACAGAAGGAGCGTCCTAGTGGGCGGTCGGCTGCCGCTCGTCTTCGCCGACGACGTTCACGCAAAAACTCAACCGTTAGGAACAATCTCAACACCCGTCCCTTCGACACGTGTCAGATTTTCTGGGATGCGTCTTGTTTGTATGATACAAAATCGGCTTCCTTCTCACCACTCGAGCGTTTGTGCCGGGCGAGTACCGTAAACAGGATACGATGTGGGCACCAGTGGAGGGCGGTGCAACATCCGTTGCCGGAACTGTCATTTGTATGTATGTTCAACTTCTTTCTCACCGGACCTAGCGAACAATGCTAATTTGAGGTGCGGTGGAGGGACAATACAAACTAAACATCACACACAACAAGCCGTTCTAAAGAAATGAGTTTTCAATCGAGATAATTAATATCACTTCTCTCGCTCGTGCTGCATTCCTCAAATCGTGCGTGCCAGAATTGATACTCTTCACAATTTGTGCAAAGTCAAGTGTTTTTTTCTTTTCTCTTAGGCTAATAGCGCAAGATATAACCGTGAGCGAGACGGAACATATGAGAGGACACCGATCGTACGAATGCGTCGGTGCGATGACATGAGCGGCGCGCACAGCAGCCCAGACGGCAGTCTAAACAAGAGGGGACGGTGCCAATGAGATGGCACAAGAATCGTGACCGCGAATTCAAAAGCCATGACCGCGACTCGTGACATTTTGCGGAATCCGGGGCAGGGTAGAGCTGGTGGGGGAGAGTGCTCGCACGTATCGGTGTTGCTGCCCACGTTAATGTTTGGACGTCTTCTTGGCGCGGTTAATCTTGACGGAGAGCAACGCCTGTAACGTTACGTTTACGTGGGTTAACGAGCCACGTAATCGCGTCACGAGTCGCTGAGCGGTGAAATCGTCGCCGTGATGATGAGGATGATGAATTGGGCCGTTTGAGCCGTTGTGTGTTCCACGGTACTGTTCCGGGGTGACCGCAGTCGCTTACTGTACCAGAGATTTATTTATTTCTATTTGTGAATGAAATATGCACATCTGCTGCCTTGGTTTTTGTGCAGTGGATGCAGTTTAGGGTTGTTGCCCATGTGCTTCGTGGGAGGCTGATGCCAGGGATCTTCTTGATGGGGTGCCATGGTGGCGAGATGTTAACTGCCTTGCCTGGTATGTAGGAGGTTGTTGGTTCAGTCCCAACCCTGATGCCTGTATATTTGGAGTTTCCATGTTTTCCCTGTGCTTGTGTGGATTTTTCTCTGGGTTCTCTGGTTTTTTTTCCCTCCACATTAAGAAATTTGCTTTCAGAATACGGTATTTGGCTGGTATAAATTTCCACGTGATAAGCCATTTCTTCAAGCTATCATTCGTCGCCAGGTCTCTTCTGACAGCTATATAGTTCAGTAGGCCTTGCCTGGTAAAATTAAAATAGTTTCGTGTTAGTTTCTGCGTTGCGTCTTTTACGGGATGTTTGCTTCTGACTTCTTGTAAGCTTCGCTCGGCATTTCCAAGCGTCATCGTCGGGGTTTGAACTGTCGCGATTGACGCTCACGTTTCAATTCAACACTTAATTGTTTAAGTCTCGTCTGTTTTGTATTTTTCTCAGAAGACGTTGGCAGTGCTAACACCTACCGTCGATTTTGTCACACTGTAAAATAAAAAATAAATCGCGTGCGAACTGACATTTGTGACGGGAAACATATTTTCTTCAATATTAATTCGTGTTTGTGCAGTACAGTTGATCATCGATTATCCGGCGCGCGATTATCCGCCTTCCAACTTTATCTGGCGGTCCCGGGCCGATCTGGCAAATGCGACACCGTGTGCGTGGCAAAAAAAGGACCTACGTTTGATTTCAGTGTTAAATATTACACACAGTACATACAACTTAAAACAATGTAAATACTGCACGTATGTACATCACCCCATGCAGAGTCTTCGAGATTGGAGAGGCAAGTATGGTCCAGTAAAAGCGGTAACTTTTTACAGTAGAATATTTATATTTGTCTATTTATTTATCCCACTTTCGTATAGTAAACACATTTAAAACGCTAAAAAAATGTGACGCCTAAAAAAATAATGTAAAATACAAGTGTGCAAAATAAGCTGTTTTGAATAACGACGATGCAGTGATTATTTGGCGTTCTTGAAAATCCGGCGGCCCCCTCCAGCCCCCCCCCTCTGGAGCCACCGGATAATCGATGATCAACTGTACTTTCTATTTCTCCACAATTGTTTTTGCTCCGATTTGTATTATTAATTAATATATTTTTGTCATTTTGGCGACCCGGGTCACCGATGCCAGTGGGACTCTCTTGGCCTCTCGAGTTCCCTCCTGGATAAACAAAACACTTGAACTTGCACTCGATATTACGTGCTTACATGCGTGTGTGTGTGTACATTTGAATGTTTACAACAGGAAGACACCAGGAGTCAGGTGCAGTTGAGTACGTTCGGCTACGAGAAGGGAGGGACTCTGTCTGTGCGTCTCACGCTGCTGAAGCTGGGCAACCCCAAGCCGGCGGAGAAGTCGGTGAGAACGCGCACGCACGGACGCATGCACGGACGCACGCACGGACGCACGCACGGACGCACGCACGGACGCACGCACGGACGCACGCACGGACGCACGCACGGACGCACGCACGGACGCACGCACGCGGAGGAGCGAGTGACACATGCGTGTGTCTCTGTGTTGACATCACGTTGCTGGGTGCAGGACCGAAGACTTAAAATATCAACTGGCCAGCAACAACGTAGCACTGTCACGGTTGTCAAAGATGAAAAGTTAACAAGGTTATAATAACAATGAGCTAGCGAAAAAGAGATGATGGGAGGGAATTTCAAAGTGCTCAAAACAATGAGTGGAAGGCCGGCCGGCTAAAATGCGGCAAAATGGCATAGTGAGGGGCCACAGCTGATGCATCTGTCAGTCATCTCAGTCGGTCAACCCATGGAACCTGGGTCAGTCCCGTCACTTCCTGTCAGCGAGCCTTCGACACTTGACGTGGCCTCAAAGTACACCTGGCCTGGCACAAGTGCTGTGGTAACATCGCCGCTACTTCTTGGCGAATGGCAGCGGTTGTTGTTGTTGGATAGTTGGATGAATGAGTGGTTGGGTGGATGAGTGAGTGTGTTATTGTGACTTGCAGTGCGGTAGTTGGATCCATCGTATGGATGAGACGGAACGGCGAGTCTCCTGGTAGATGGGAGTTCTCCACGTTGGTGGAGGAATCAACTGTGCGGTTAGATCATTTTTGCCACCCCGAGTAGGCCGCTGATGTGTGGGGCAGCAGCGCGGATTCTCCGGGGGACAATTTGACTTGTTGGGCCAGCGCCGAATTCCCCCCCGCCGGAATGAGGGCCGAACAGGAATGTCGAGTTTTACACCCACTTGAGAAAGGACAGCCTTAAAAGAAATAGAGATGGAACGGTCTTGCAAACTTCCGTGCCATGAGCCTCACTCCCCCCCGACCCTTAACAACCTCTTCCCTTTCGCCAACCTGCAATGATGACCAGCGTGGTGAAGTATGGCCAAACACACTGCCACAACCGACACGGTATGGGGAATGTCTTCATAAAAGAGTGGTGCTGACAAATGACTGTAAATCATTAATATTTCACACTCCATTTGCGCGAAGGTGAATGTTTAGACACTGCCTTGAAGTGGTGTTGACCTCTCTTTCTCTCCCTCCCCCTCTCTCTCACGGACTCGTGTCGTCTGCAGGTAGGGTTCAGCCTCTACAAGGCCAAGAACGACGGCCTGTCCTCCTATCTGGTAAGGAAGTGGTGACTGCCACCAGCAAACCACCAGGCGCCAGGTGGCGCCCCGGGGAACCTAATAAAAGATATTCTATTTATTTTAGCGCAGGCACGGATAACTTGCAACCCCGATAACCTGTCCACGATTAATGCCTCGTTAACTATGCGCGTGTTTATCTGTGCACCTAGCCTGGCACAAGCGCCGTGGTGACGTCACCGCCACTTGGCGGCGAACGGCAGTTGTTGTTGGAGATCGGTGGCGCAGTGGTTAGTGCTTGGCGCTACGATCCTAGCCACACCCGACTTCAATTCCCGCTCGTGACCTAAAACCAGTTAATAATCACACCGGTCCTGGGGCTCTTATACGAGGACTCGAGTACAAGTAGAACCCCCCTTAACGACCACCTCTGTTAACAACTAATCGCTTAACGACAGGCCTCCACAGAGCCCAACACGTAGTGTATAGTGTAGTGTATAGTGGCGTAAAGTACTGTATAATAATGTAGTGTATAGTGTAGTTTACTGTAGTGTATGGTAGTTTAGTGTATAGTACTGTATCATCGTGTAGTGTGTAGTAGTGTAGTGCCTCCATAGAGCCAAACGTGTTTGCTTACCGACCATTCCCCTGTTAACGACGATTAACCATGAAAATAAACCATGTTTCTTTTAATATTATATGTTTATAATGTTGTTGGTATTTTTATATATTAGGATCCATTGTTTAAATATTATAAAGTACGTTTTTTGGGTGAAAAAGGGTCACTCTTGAAGTTATCGAAACGAATTAAGCCTTTAACGTGTATTCCCTCTCCTCGCTTAACAACCAAATCACTTAACGACTGGTGTCGTGGAACCAATCACCGTCATTAAGAGGGGTTCTACTGTACCTAGTGCCACGGGCGGAGCCAGTGGGGGGGGGGGGGGGGCACGTGCCCCCCCAATGATCGGATCGAAATCCCTAATTTCAATAGGATCATTGGGGTTTATTAGTAATAAATCGGCATTTTGCGACCCCCACTGCTACTGTGTAGCATATTATTACGTGCCAGGGACTTTGAGATGATAGGGCAATAGTCTGAGTCCATAATTGGCAATAAGTAACGGCAAAGCAGTTATAAGTGACTCAGAATTGTGCGCAGTTGCGTGTACAGTACACGACTTCCCTGAAGGTATCAACACCTTCAGCGAGCGCGATGCCGATCACACGACGCGGTTCGAACTCGACCCTCGATCGATGGCTGCGCCATCGCCGCACACGCGTCAAATAAAAAGCAAGGGACAAGTCCTTACTTACTAACAACTCTAATTTTTCATTGCTGGAAGGGTTGCCCCCCTACCTGAAAATCCTGGCTCCGCCATTGCCTGGTGCTGTGCGTAATGGGGAGTCAAAGGTGGCCTGGGCGTATGGTGTTGGTCACCCCACCCTGCTCGTGCGTCGCACCGGCCTTCATCGGTGCTACTCGCTGCTGGCAGCAGCACTTGCCCCCACCCCCCCTCCCCCAATGGTGTGCTTGTTGAGGCTGTACGCGTTGGGGGGGTGGGGATCTTTGTCTTTGTGCGGTGCGCGCGCAAGGAGACGGATGTGGAGAGGTGCATGCTGCGGGAACAGACGCACGACCCCGTCACCCTCTTCACGTTCGACTTCGCGCACAGCAGGTTCGTTTCCTTGGCGGAGGGGACGCCGCCCCGACCAATCGCTCGACGCGCGTCGCCCCACGCCGGCTTTGTCCGTCTTGTTAACGAAGGCGCTCGACGACCGCGATCCACGGGGCCACTGCGACGCTGACGCTGGACGCGCTGCGGCCTCTTATATATTTTCAGTTTTGGCGTCAATCCCCACATAGGTGTCGCGCGACTTCCGCCACCGCTGTCTGAGCGGCATAGTCGGGGTTGTTACAGCTGGTGTACCTGCCAGTCATCTCAGTCGGTGAACCCACTGCACCTGGGTCTGTCCCGTGACCTCTTGCCAGGAGCGAGCCTTCGACACGTCACGTGGCCTCAAAGTGCGCCTGGCCTGGCACCGGCGCCATGGTGACGTCACCGTCACTTGGTGGCGACTGGCGGCTGTTTTTGTTGTTGTGCGGTGCCTTGAGATGCCGCGGCGTTTCAGAGGCGGGCGCAAAATCCGACTCATGCGTTCCAGTTTGTGTGTACGTATATTAGCACCGTACGCCGCCAATTGCGCTAATCGGAGGTGCAGGGGGAAGGACAACAAACTAAATACAACAACAAGCAATTGTAAAGAAATTAGTTCTTACTGTAGTATAGTGGTGTAGTGTATTGTGTAGTTTATAGCGTAGGTGTGTGTAGTGTACAGTAATGTATTATATTCCAGTGTAGTGTATAGTGGAGTGTATGTTGAACTTCTTTCGCACCACACATAGCCAACAGCGCTGATCGGGGGTGCATGTGGAAGGACAATAAAATAAACACAACAACAATAACCAGTTGTAAAGAAATGAGTTATTGTGGAGCGGTCCTGTGGGAGGACACGCTTGGTGAGAGGTCACGAGGTTAGCCGGCTGCCTGTAAGCGTGTTGGTTGTCACCGCGTTAGTTGCTACTCCGTAGAGAGAGTGGGGGGCTGCGTGGTTTGGTTCTCAAAACATCTCGACGGTCGAAGACTTCCGCTGGCTTAATGAGGCCCATGCTGCTGCTTGTTACCATTAACCGCTCCAGTAACCCCAATTTCTTTCATTGAGTTTCCCGATTTCGAGTCGGACGCAATGAAATATCCCCCCCTCTCTCCGCCCGATGAATAGATACTATTCTCGCATTTTACTCGCATCTCCTTAAAAGGCAGCAGTCGCATATCTGACTGAGAGCTTTGTGAATATAATTGTTGTTGTTGTTTGGGCCCTCCAATTTGCAATCTCTACCGACCAATCATTGACCTCCATTCGGAATGTTTGTCCACTTTCCAGGTCAGGCTGTGCCTCTCAAAAAAAACAAAAACCCGCAACTTACATTTTGGAAAAGTGGACAACAAAAATGCAGTCAGTTCTGCTATAACATCGCGAATTGTATATAACGCGATCGAGCGAACGGATCTACGTCACACGAGGAGGAATAAGCGGTCTTGCGGCTGCCTCGGCGGAGCGTCATCGCAAGGGGCATTGGGATGCTGCTGGATGCTTCTAGACGCTACCCACACGCGCGCCTCGGTCTTCGTTCGGCCTGCGTACGCATCTCACGTGTAATTATCGGGGACTTTGCTTTACTTTACGTAATATATCATTTATTACAACGCAGCCATCACCGCACTGCAGGAGAAACACGCCGTCCGTAGTTTTGGCAAACTCTCGTCGAGTTGCCGAATCGATCCACTGCTCTTGGTTCTCGGGGGTTCCAAGCGGAGCGGCGGAAACCGACGTGCGTGCACCGCCCGTTAAACGTTCGTTGGCGTTGCCCTCCGCAGCGTCGTCATCAAACTCCCGAGCAACCAGACGCTGGGCGACGCTCTGCGCGTCTTCGGCAACGTGAGCGAGTACAACCGGACGAGGCCGTCGGCCGCCGCCGTGAAGGCTGCGAGCCACGGCAAACCGAGCGACGGCGCTGCGGGGGCAGCGGCTGACACGGCTGCTGATGGCACGAAGGAGGTGGGTGTCTGTTCGTGTGTCTGTGTGTGTGTAGCTACGTGTGTCTGTGTGTGTGTGTCTACGTGTGTCTGTGTGTGTGTGTGTCTGTGTGTGTCTGTGTATCTACGTGTGTCTGTGTGTGTGTTTCTACGTGTCTACGTGTGTGTCTACGTGTGTTTGTGTGTGTGTGTCTGCGTGTGTCTGCGTGTGTCTGTGTGTGTATCTACGTGTGTCTGTGTGTGTGTATCTACGTGTATCTGTGTGTGTGTATCATCGTGTGTCTGTGTGTGTATCACCGTGTGTCTGTGTGTGTGTCTACGTGTCTCTTTGCATATCTACGTGTGTCTGTGTGTGTATCATCGTGTGTCTGTGTGTCTATACGTGTGTCTGTGTGTGTATCTACATGTGTCTGTGTGTGTGTCTGCGTGTGTCTGAGTGTGTATCTACGTGTCTCTGTGTGTTTATGAACCCGGCGACTGGAATTGGATCCCCGATCACGGCCAACACCTTTGATGATTATCTGAACCGATCCTGGGCCTCCCCTAGGTCGACTCAGCCTCAAATGAGTACCTGGTGCGGTGTGTAATCATTGCCACTGGGGAGACAAAGGCGGTCGAGTGTGGTGCTGGCCACCCACCCCCTCGTGTACCATGTCGGCCTTCACAGGTGGTACTCGCTAACATCTCGCCACGGTGGTAAGATATTAACTACCTCGCCTGGTATGCAGGAGGTTATGGGTTTGATCCCGACCACGATGCCTGCTGTATATTTGGAATTTGCATGTTCTGCCCGTGGTTCGCATGGAATTTTTCTCCGGATCCTCCGGTTTTTCCTTCCACATTTAGAATCAACGTGCATTTAGAGTATTTGGCTGCTGTAAATTTGCACATGATAAGCCACTTCGTTGTGCTATCGTATATGGCCAGGTTGCTTTTAAAAAGGATCGATTTAGCTCAGTGGGCCTTACCTGGTAAGATAAAGATAGTTCATAGTTTTAATAGTTGTATGGTTTCGTAGGTGCTCGCTAACAGCACTTGCCCCAACAGTCTGTTAAAGCTATACGGGTTATCTGTGTGTGTGTGTGCGCATCTCTAGGGTGGCGACGCCTCCGGTACCGAGAAGGATGTGTCTAAAGAGGAGGACCAGAAGCTCGCCAAAGTGCCTTCCGACCCCAAGGATACCTCTCACGTTTCCAAACGGGACGCCGACAAAGGTGGCAAGGACGTGGCAGAAAATCCCGCCTCCGCCGCTGCCAAGGAGGCTCCCAAGGAGGCTCCCAAGGACGATAAGAAGGACGATAAGAAGGAGGAGGAGAAAAAAGAATCTCAACCGGCTGTGCCCGGCAACCCCGCGGTGCAGCTGCTGCCACTCCGGTTCAACAAAACCGACGGGACCTACGCCATGGAGGCAAGGCCACGCCTGCTGCTCGTCCACTCGTGCTGTTTGTCCGTGGCGATTCTTTCAAAGTGTGTGTGTCTGTATCCGTGTGTGCGTATGTACTTGTGTGTGTGTGTAGCCGTGTGCGGGTCTGTGTCTAGCCGTGTATGTGTGTCGGCGAGCCTTCAACACTTCACGTGGCCTCAAAGTGCACCTGGCCTGGCATAGGCGCCGTGGTGACGTCACCATCACTTAGTGGCGAATGGCGGGTGTTGGTACATATGTGTGTGTGTCTTTGTTGGGAGTGGTAGTGTAGCGTTTAGCGGTCTGCCCTTTGAACCTGGCGACCCGAGTTCGATTCTCACTCACGGACAACACCAGTGACGGTTACATAAACTGGTCCTGAGCCTCCCCCGAGGTCAACTCGGCCTCAAATGAGGAGACAAAGGCGACCTGGTGTGATGCCACCCACCCCCTCGTGTGCCGTGCTGGCATTCATAGGTGCTGCTACCCGCTAACAGCATTTGCCCCAAAAGTCTGAACTTTGTCTTTGCTGCTGCTTTAACGGAAACGTGCAGTGTTTGTGTCACCGGTTGGGTCCACTGCGCTATCGCCATGTTCACGCGTGGTAATTATCAAACGTTCTATCCTGTCGTCATGATTGGCCATTGTCTATCCGCTGCTGGATGAACGCCTCGCCACCGCTGTCCCTTTACAGTTCAGTGCCGCTACCGTCCCTCTCACTGTCATGCGGGAACTGATCTCCACGCTCCTGTCTGCACGGGGGGGGGGAGGGGGTCGTTTTGTCTCCGTGCAACTGCGTTCATCCGTAGACACTGAACGCACCCTCCGATTTCCCGCACCTCTGATTGGCACCATTGGCTACATACGCTGCGAAAGAAGCTCAACATACGTACGTTACATCTGCGTGCCGCACGATAGCGTTGGTCACGTGTGGCGTTTGAAAGCAGTCGCGTAACTGACTGCTAGGTTGTGTGGGTGGACAGCACAGGGCAGTGCAGCCATATCCATATCCATTGTTGTACCATACTACTGCGCTCCCGCATCTATGCTTATACCGGCCTTCACGAAGCAACGCGTACAAGTATGGTCAAATAGACTGACCCGCATGGTCTCGGGAGGCCCGCATCCAGCAGCGGATTGACAAAAAAATGACTGGACATGTTGTTAATCTGGTGGTCGTTCATTATTAACAATTTAGTACATTCTGCATTTTTGCGCCACCGTTGCGTTACTCAAAGCGCCGTCTGCCGTGGCGTCGCGGCACGGCGAGATTGTTCGACTTGGGATCCCCAACTGAGGTCATTTGCGGTGTAATGTTTCAAAAATTTTTGGCACGTAATGCCGGCGTACACGACGGTGGGCCTGCTCGTTCCAAATATGGTGCCGTAGGACGGAGTATTTCGATGCGCGCCCCACAGTATTGACCAGGGCGGGCTGCCGGATTCTGGAACCTTCCGCCGAACGGTTGGCGCACGTGCCGCCACCACCCGGCGGAAACCTCCGCCTGTCTGCGCTGATCGTTTGGTGACTCGCCGTCTCTCTCTCGCCGCAGTTCGTCGTGGAGATGGCGGGCGCCAGCGCGGCCGGCCTCTACACGTTCTTCTTCCACAACTGCGACAACGGCAAGCGCGACGCGCGCTTCGCCCCCTTCACCATGGAGGTGCAGTACCCCCACCGTCCCCCCCATCCCCCCCATCCTCCCCATCCCCCCGGGCCTTCATAGGTGCCGCTCGCTAACAGCACTTGCTCCGACAGTCTGTTAAGAATATATGGGGGTGGGGGGATTTTTGTCTTGGTGGTGATGTCCCCGCCCGTGGTCGGGACGCCTTGGGCCCCGGGGGGGGGGCTCTTAAGAAGACGACGCGGAGTGGGGGGGGGGGCCCTCAAGGAGACGCGAAGTGTCTGTCTGTTCTCTGCGTGGGGCGGCGATAAGATCACGAGATAGATGCCAACGTCTGCTGCTGGCCATCTCCGTGTCTGCCCCATGGTTCTACAGATCGAAATGGTGGAGTTCAACCTGGACAGCTACCTCTCTGTCGGAGAAATCCCGCTGCCTCGCCTCTACGTCGGCATGGCGGTCATCTTCTTCATCTCCGGCGTCGTCTGGGTGTCCGTCCTACGGCGCCACAGGTGGAGACGAGGGGCTGTCCGGCGGCGGTGCGCGTGCGCAGACGCCACGTGACGACCAGCTCACGGAACGTGATTTGGGATTGCGTCGTCAGTTCGACCAGGCTGAGACCATCATTGATTTTTTTTATTTGCCAAGTAAAGTAAAAACCTTGGATTGTGAGTAACTTGGTCTGCGAGTGTTTTGCAAGACGAGCAAATTATTTATAAATATTAATTTGATAAACGAGCGAGGTCTTGCAACACGAGTAGTACGTGTATTCGCCTTGTCTGCCGAGCGTCACGTGATCACAACTGATACACGAGTGCTTTGGATTACAAACCCGTTTCCGGAACGAATTATGCTCGCAATCCAAGGTTTTACTGTAGTGGGGTTTTATTTTTGTTTTATCTCTCTACGTAACTGGATAGTGGATGTGCAGCGTTGTGGGATGCAATTGCATGAATGACGCTATATGAACTGAGAACCCGGAGCAAACCCATGCAGAACAGGGGGGAAGGATATACAAACTCCACACACAAGACAAAGATTTCCTACCTCCTGTTTAGCATTATCAGACCGTTGGGGCAAGTGCTGTTAGTGAGCAGCCCCTATCAAGGCCGGCACGGCACATGGGGCGGTGGGTGGCTAGCACCACGTCCGGCCGTCGTTGTCGCCACTCGGGAGATGTTTACACACCCCACCGGGTACTCATTTGAGGCTGAGTCGACCTAGGGGAGGCACAGGACTGGTTCAGATAATCGTCACTGGTGTTGGTGGCCGTGAGCGGGAATCAAAGTCGGGTCGCCGGGTTCGTAGCACGATGCTCCACTACCGCTCCCTACTCTCACACACGTCCTGTCGCTCACATGCTGCAGAACGGGGGGGGGAATTTTTATAAGTTCCACACGGAAAGTCGTCGGAGTCGGGAATCGAACCTAGGCCCCTTCTCTGACGTGAGGCACGAGCGACGCCACTGCGCCACCACCACCACCCCCAACCACCACCCTGTCGTCCGAGTGAATGTTTTGTGTTCTTTTGTTCCTTGCAGGGCCAACGTGTTCAAGATCCACTGGCTGATGACGACGCTCGTCTTTACAAAAGCCCTGTCGCTCCTCTTCCACGCAGTGAGTGGCATCATCATTTTATTAAATACTCTTTTTTTCTTGAGCAGTAGCAATCGTACGCCGGTTCTTGCATTGAAGTAGCAGAAAATAATGTTCACTTTATTTGCATACGTTGAAGATTCTTCACGTTTTAGCAAAAATGCAGTTGTTTTCTCAGCAGCCCGCGGGTATTGGTGTGTTGTGATGTACGCATTGTTTTCATGGAAATTGAGCTGTCTGTGATTGCATGGAATTCATCACATGTCACTAATTTCGCTGTGTCCTAAGTTAATGTATGAAAAAAAACAGCCGTCAAGGACGTGTGAATGTTTATCCTGGTCATGAGTACAATAGTTTATCTTGGAAGTGCAAAAAAACATTTTATTCGGCGTAGACATTTCACAAGGATCGAATATTCTTATTTTTGTTGCATCTCATAAACGGCGCTTAAACTTTGAGAAGCGAACCGTAAACTTGGCAATGGTCGTCCCCGAGAAGGGGCGCGACGAATTGTAACGGCGTCCTGTCGCTCGTCTTTCAGATCGACTACCACTTCATCTCCACCCAAGGACGTCCCATCGAGGGCTGGGCCGTGGTCTACTACATCACGCACTTGTGAGTAAAGTGTACAGCTGGGCCTGCCTGTCGCAAACACCGGCGTTCTCCCTGCTTATCCCAATCCATCTCTGGCCACATCATGTTTTGTCTTGGTGATGTGATGTTATCTCCCCCGCCCACTACGCAGGAATTTGTAGGTTCAATCCCTGCCCCCTGACGATACCTGTTGTATATCTGGAGTCCCCGTGTTTTCTCTCTCCCTGTGTTGGTCACGTTGATTGCTCTCCGGGTTCCACGGGCTGTTCCCCTCCTCCACGTTTACAAATACGTGCTTTCATCATTTGGCTATCACTTTAAATCATTCTCACGTGTGATGATGATGATGAAATCAGCCACTCCGATGGGCTATCATCACGTTGTGGCCAGGTCGCCTGTGAAGAAAACTCTTAGTTCAGCGGGCTTTACGCACGCCGTCCTGTCTAACCGTGTGCCCGGTTGCTCGTGCCAACGACAACCACAACGCAGGCTCAAGGGGGCCCTGCTGTTCATCACGATCGTGCTGGTGGGCACTGGCTGGACCTTTATCAAGCACATCCTCTCCGACAAGGACAAGAAGCTCTTCATGGTCGTCATTCCTCTGCAGGTAACCACGTGTGCAGCCTGCCCCCCACCCCGTCGTCTGGAGCTCCCTCCCGTCGCTCGCCCCTCCTATAGTCTGGAACTCCCTCCGCACACATCTCTTCCCCAGCCATCTGTTTTGTTTGATTTCTCCACCGAGTTTGATTTCCCGCCCACGGCCACCGGCAACACCGGTGACGATTATCTGAACCGGTCCTGGGCCCTCCTCTAGGCCACCCACCCCCGTCGTGTGCCTTGCTGGCCTTCATAGGTGCTACTCGCTAACAGCACTTGCTCCTACGCTCTGTTAAGGCTACACGGTGGGGTGGGGGGGGATCTTTGTTTGTCTGAATAGGTGCTCGCTAACGTGGCTTACATCGTGCTGGAGTCGTCGGAGCAGGGCTCCAGCGACTACGGGCTGTGGAAGGAGCTGCTGTTCCTCGTCGATCTGCTCTGCTGCGGGGCCATCCTCTTCCCCGTCATCTGGTGACAGCGCAGCACGCACACGCCATGCTCCACGCACGCGCCACTCGCCACGCACACGCCACGCCATGCACCACACACGTGCCACGCACACACACACCACACATGCGCACATGCACTCTCTGCTCGAGATATCCTTGATTGGTTTGTTGTGACTGATGCTGATGTTGTAAAACGTCCTCAACCCTAACTCTCTCACCCCTGCTCTGCTCACAGGTCCATCCGACATCTGCAGGAGTCCTCCAACACTGACGGGAAGGGTGAGTGGCTCACGCAAATATAAAAAAGACAGTTTTTTCCCCCCTTATCGCGTTGAACAGGCTGTAGGGGCAAGTGCCGTTTGCGAGCGCCCATGAAGGCCGGCACGCTGCAGCCTGATGTTTGAAAAATGGTTAGCAGTTGGGTGGAATTAATAAAGCACGGGCGTGTATTTTGACATTTCCCCATTGTGTGAATGCTTTCGCCCGGCAGGATATGAAGGAGGGGCAAAAGTTTGCGCCGTTCATTATGCGTAGGAAGTAGTTTTTTTGTAAGGACGTTTCATTTTTTATATCTGTCCTCGCAAAATGTGCGGAAAGTTCCGTCGTCAAATAAAACGGGTGGATTGCAAACCCATCATTTCCGTGCTAATTGCACCTTCGATTTAGCACGGGTTAGCTACGTAAGGTGCGAAAGAAGTTTAACATGAGTTACGCGGCTGGGGCAGTAGCGCACATCTTCCGTATTGACTGTTGAGGTGCGCTTGTGTTTCACCTGTTTGTGTGCAGCGGCCATAAGTCTTGAAAAACTGAAACTCTTCCGGCATTATTACGTTCTGGTAAGTCTCTTTTACCTATGCCTGGCTTTCACAACCAATGCTTTTTTTTTACTTATAATTAGTTAATTTTGGGTTAGATCACTGTAGGTATACTGTAAAGCGTTTTTTAATTATTTTACTATTACTATAACCCTCCAACGCCCGACAGGATCAGGCCAATCACATCAAGTCGTCGTCGCCGACGTGGGCGAATGCGCCGATTGGTTTGGTTTTGCGCGCAAAATTGGAAGAATTTAATTTTGGCTGTTTTTTCACACAAGACGTTTCGCTGGAGATACAATCTCAGCTCTCGCTGTATCGCTGCATAAAAAAAACTAGACGTCTGGGCCGGCTCGAATGCCACGGAGGCAAAGATCCCCCGTATAGCCTTAAGACTGTTGAGGCAAGTGCTGTTAGCGAGCACCTATGAAAGCTGGAACGGCACACGAGGGGGTGGGTGGTCAGCACCACGCCCAACCGCATTTGTCTCCCTAGTGGCGATGTTTACACACCGCAGCAGGTACTCTTTTGAGGTTGAGTCGACCTAGGGGAGTCCCAGGACCGGTTCAAATAATCTTCACTGATGTTGTCCGTGAGCGGGAATCGAACTCGGGTCGTTGGGTTCATAGCGCAGCGCGCTCAACCACTGCACCACTGCTCCGCACGCACGCAAACCTTGCGTTTGCAAAGGCTAGGTAGCACGCGGTAATTGACATTTATTCGTCTATTCCAGCATTTGATAACACGTGCCTGGTCGATGATGGTGGGCATATAAGTATTCCATTAATCTCTTCCCAAGCACAAGTTCAGAAAAATTAGCGGGGCTTTGGGCAGGACACGTCACGACTTGTACGGTGGTGGGAGGAGTGGGCGGGGGGAAAGGGGGGGGGTTGATGTACTGTATGTTTGCTGAACTTCTTTCGCACCGTACAAAGCCAACCGTGCTCATCGGAGGTGCGGGGGAAGGGCAACAAACTAAACACAAAAAGCAGTTCTTAAGAAATTAGTTTTAATCTGAATTTAAAAGTACAAAGAGCTCCAGTGGCCGGTGGTCGGGATTAACGACAGAGCCGCAGCCAAAGGGGGTGCGGTAGCCCACGCACTGCGGGAGATGGAGCCGTGAAATCGCCTCGTGCTCGGGTGGATCGTCGCACTGCAAGACCGTGCGTGACGGCAGAGGCTTGGCGAGGCCTTCGCCCTCCAGCGGTGGATTTCTCACGGCTGGCGATGCCTTTTGAGTGTTGGCGGTAGCAAGCTCGCCTCTCGGTGCACACGTAGCAAGCTGTGTTCCTGGCCGAGGCGCTTTCAAGTTAGACGCGCACGACAATAAACTGCTTTGTTCGCACGCACGCCGGTTGTGTACCACGTGAAGAACAACGCTTCTGCAGTGAGGCCGCGCTCGTGTGTGCGTCCTCTCACCTCGCATTGCGCTGCTGCCCTCTCCAGATCATCTGCTACATCTATTTCACACGCATCATCGCCATCATGGTCAAGATCACCATCCCCTTCCAGTGGCAGTGGCTCTACCAGGTGAGATGGATTT
>CM025656.2:3090070-3113134 GCA_014621495.2 Entosphenus tridentatus
TGCCACTGGTTCTTCACGTTCTGCAGACGTAGATGCCAATTCCCTTTGGTTCTTGGGTTTCCTCTCTACTCTGTTGAAAAACTGACCAAGAGATGCCTGCACAGTTGCCGTCTTCTTCTTCTCGTCATTAATACACTTGTCACAGGCAATAGCTTCCTGAACAGCTGCAACTGGACATAGGGACAGGTTTGTTTGTATCTCTGAAAGTTTGTAAGTCGAATGTTCATAAGTAGAGGAGTCCCTGTACAGTGTGTGTTTTTCTTTGGCCGCACTTCCGATTAGCACGGTTGGCTATGTACAGCGCGAAAGAAGTTCAACGCGCGTACACGCGTCGAACAAAAATCGTGATGCTGCATTGGCGCAGTGGTGCACGAGCACAAACGAAACAAACTCGCGACACTCATCAACAACGCCGTGGTCCCAAAAGGAAACAAAACTTTACAATCGGCAACTATATAATTGACAAACGTGTGTGCACCAATACCAGCGCAGCAGCATTACCAAACAATGTACGCGCGAGTAGATTTTTAGTTCCAAACAAACCCTGAAAAAAAAAAGTAAACTACCTAACTCATTCGTAAGTAATTTAGATAATTTGACTTTCTTATCAACAGTGGATGGAAGAGCATTCCAGTGAAGCTGGCATGTGTTTCTCCCTTTAAACGATGCGTGTTGTTTACCAAGCCCCATCCCGTTGCATTTTCGATTTCAACATAGCAAAAATTTGGCGCCCCTTGGCTGATTTTTTTGTTTATCTCTTCCCCCTCGAATTCCCCCCTCCAACGCCTCCGCCGGAGCCACGATTCCAAATCGAGGCTGCATTGTCGTCTCGAGCGAGCCGTGTTCACCGGGCAAAAAGTCAGGAATTCCGTGCGGCGACGTTCACCCCGCTGCTACAAATTAACAACCCCCCCTCCCCCCGCCCGCTTTGTAGGTTTTTTTTTGTTTTCCCGCTCGGCAGTTTCCTGCCGGTCGCTCTGCCACGAATTGTTCTCTCCGCTCGTCGTTGTTTTTTTTCCGCCGGTTCATTGTTGTTCCTGTCGTGGTGTTTAACGCTCTGCCCGTCGAGAGTGGCGTTTCCTTGTTTTGTGTCGGTCACGAAGGATGCTGAATTAGTATTGAGATCAGTCGGCCTGAAAATGCGGGGCCCACATTGCAAATGTTACCCTAAGCGCTGTATTTTGGACCCCCCCCCCAATCAATACATACCATGGTAGGGGGGTGGGTGGCTATACTTCACCATGACAGTCAGCGCGCGTTGCATCACTGGGCCGGTGAGGTGGGAGGGTGAGCCAGGAACCGGTTGGAATCTCACTTGGCCCGCCGATGTGAGCCGTCTCCGGGGGGATTGAACTGGGGGGTGAGCGAGCGCTGTGCCACGCCGCTCCCCATGCCCCCACGCGCAACCCGTGGACGTCGCAGGTGAGCGATTCGACGTCGCGCGGCGCAAGGTGACGAACCGGAGACTGCTCGACGGAGGAGTCTCAGCGCCGTGACGTGAGCGCGCTCGCTTGCACACCTCCGCGGAACGCGGTCCGTCGTGTTTTCTCTTTTTGCCGGTGCCGTGAGCAGAGTGGCGCCAGGCGGTGATGCTCGGCGCCATGGATTGCGCCGAGCAAGCCAACCAGAAAACCTGCCAGGAGTTTGAAGTTCGCTACTACCCCAGCATTCGGGTAAACGCTCACCCCCTCCCCTCCCTCCTCTCCCTCCCTCTTCACTTCCTCCCTCTCCTGCACCCCCCCCTCCCTCCACTCTCATCGTCCCTCCACCCCCCCCCATCTCGGTCGACCTCTCCACTGATTCCCTCCCCTCTGTTTAAGTCCAGATTCAAGAGTTCCGTTGTTTCCGTGAAGCCACTGTGGTGTTTGTTTACTCAGTCACATAGTCACTTTAAGATGTTTCTTGTTCATGTTTTTGTTTTTTGTTTGTTGCGGTTGCACCCGATTCAAGAGCCGAATGGCTCACAGGGCTATACCTAATAAATGAACTTGAACTTTCTGATGTCGTTTTCCCTTCCAGTTTTTCCCACCCTTCTCCAACACCACGGACGTCGGTAAAGATCACTCCGGTGAGGGTCCGCGTCGTCGCGCGTTTCCAGTTATTCGGCCGTTATAAAATTTCCACGTGATGACGATGATGAGCCGCTTCGTTGCGCTATCGTTTGTGATAGCCAGGCCACTTGTGAAAAAGAGCTACGCAGCTCGGTGAGGCCTTGCCTGGTAAGATACATAGAGCATGCGTGTTGAACTCATTTCGCACCGTACGTAGCCAACCGTGCTAACACGTACGCATGCATACATAATTGGCAAGGAGAGCACTGCGCGTGTGTGCGTGAGTAAACATCCATCGTAACCGCCACCATCGGCCTCCCATCCTCCGCACTGCAACTAAAAGGCGACGGGGAGATGACATCGCAGCGATTCTACGACCGGATGTCCACAACAAGTCCAGGTTGGCTTGAAGGAATGCCCCTGTGTATAAACACAGGGGCATGCCATGCGGCAGAGGTCGCAACCGGATACCCGATACCCGGCTACCCGTACCCGGCCAGGTACGGGTACGGGTAGCCGTTTGCGACCCTGGTGCGGCCGGGTACGGGTAGGCTGTGAGTCACTGGTGAGTAACCGTTTGTCACTCATTTCGGGTAGGGTACGGGTACGGGTAGGGAACAGGTACCCGTACCCGGCCGGATACGGGTACGGGTACCCATTTGCGACCCTGGTGCGGCCGGGTACAGGTAAGGAATCAAAACCCATTTGCGACCTCTGCCATGCGGGCTGATGAGCTCTGTGTTTGGAGGCGCACGGGCGTGCGAAGGCGTGCGAAGGCGTGCTGTCTGCTTATTTACCTTGTCGCTTATTATATTCTCCGCGATGACCACTAGTGATTTAAAAAAAAAAAGGTCATCTGCGTTTGCTTTTGAGTTTCGATCGTCTCTCTCGTACGGCTTCGTCCCGTTCACTTACATCGGCACGAAACGCGTATCGTCAACATCGGCGGCAGCCATGATCGCTCCACTGCTGGATGAGGGCCTCCGCAAGCCCAGTGTGGGGCGGCGATGTAACTTGTGTAATTTGGTAACGGGGTGTACGATGCGATTTTATCGTGTGCCGTCAGCATAATACATTCTCCGTATTTGCCTACCTCGGTCTTTTGCCACGCGTGAGTTTATGGTGATAAAGGCGTACTCGGGGCGAGCTCCTACCCAGATAGACGCCCTCCTGAGAAAAGGTTTTGACCAAACAAGCCAATGCACCGTGTGGGAACCTGTGCTGCTGCGGTTTGCGTACCCACGCGAGGCCCAGGTTCGATTCCCTGCCGTGGCTGACATTCCGTGGCGAGCGATATCTGGGCCGGATCCTGGGCCCTCCTGCCCTCAAACGAGCACCAGATGCGGTGCAGTGCGTATATAAAACGCCGTCGCTGGGGGCGGGGAGACAAAGGTGGCTGGCCTCCCCGACGGACCGTGAGAGAGGGAGCGTACGCGGACGGGGTGAGGCGGGGGGGGACACCCCGTTGTGTGTTTTTGTGTCGCCACGCAGAGCGGGAGCGCACCGTCCCGGGGCTGCGACGCAAGCTCGTGGACTTCCTGGAGAAGCAGGAGGCGTTCGGGCCTTCCCTCGCGGCCGTCAAGTGAGTCTAAGAGTCTCTGAGGATTTCCTGCTCCGTTTTTAAAACGATGACAAAAAACACATTGATCGTTTGAGTTTGGCGCTCATCTCCTGTTCACGCCACCCCCACCCTCACCCCTGAGTCAGGAATGGAAATTCCACATTTCTATGGCGTAGGCTGGGCAGGCTTTTGGTTAAAAAAAAAAAGTGAGCCATGTCTTCGTTTTTTAGTTCACTGAGATTGTTGTCATGCAGAGTGGCTGCTGCTGTTTCTTGTACAGTGCTTTGAGATCCTTGATGAAAGTCAATTTATAAATAGCATTATTATTATTGTTAGAACTTGATAGCTTCATGCATTCCGAACAGAAATGTCTTCTGTCTCATCGCAGCACAATGCCGACAAAACAGCAAGTTCATAAACAATTTTAAACAAAAAACTACTAAGATGAGTGCACCAATGTGCGTGTACAATTATTTGTGCGTGCGCGTGTGTGTGTGTATTGGGAGCGGTGGTGTAGCGGTTAGCGCGCTGCACTACGAATCCGGCGACCCGAGTTCGATTCCCGCTCACGGCCAACACCAGTGACGATTATCTGAACCGGTCCCGAGCTTCCCCTAGGTCGACTCGGCCTCAAATGAGTACCTGGTGCGGTGTGTAAACATCGCCACTGGGGAGACAAAGGCGGCCGGGCGTGGTGCTGGCCACCCACCCCCTCGTGTGCCGTTCCGGCCTTTATAGGTGCTCGCTAACAGCACTTGCCCCAACAGTCTGCTCGGGCTATACGGGGGGGGGTGGGCGGTGGTGGAGGTGGATCTTTGTCTTTGCATATTGGGGAGCGACAGTGTAGCGGTTTCTGCTCGCTGCGCTTTGACGCCAGCGGCGCAAGTTTCATTTCCACTCGTGGCACAACATCGGCGACGAACCTCTTTCGATTGTCCCGGCGCTCTGCCTCGCTCTGCGGGGAGGGACATCCCCGGCGTTTGTTTTGTGTGAGCAGCGAGGCCGAGGTGGATTCCCTGCTGAAGGGGATGGAAGGGGGACCCCTGGCGGGCGGCTACCTGGCGCTGGTCTTCGAAGACGACACCTCCTACGTCGGCAGGGAGGTAGGTCCAGGGACGCGCGCCAAACCCAGCCTCCGTTGTCCCGGCCGTGGTTGTCAACACGAGCGCAATTGTGTACAGCTCTCTTGACACCTGTGCTGCGTCCTCTACCGTGGTGGCGAGATGTTGTCTTCCTCGCCTGGAATGCAGGAGGTTGGGGGGTGTTCGTTTATTCATTTGTTCACCATTGCATTTGAACGTGCATTCGTTCGACTGCCAATGTTCATTACCTCACCTGGTATACAGGAGGTCGTGGGTTCGATCCTGTTGTATATTTGGAGTTTGCGTGTCTCTCTCCTCCCGGTGGTCGTGTGGATTTTTTTCCTCCGGGTCCTCCGGTTTTTCCCTCCACATTTCGAAATATGCATTGAGATTATTTTGATGCTATGATGTCCAAATGATGAGTCACTTTGTTGAGGTATCATTTGTGGCCAGGTCGCTTCTGAAAAATAAGTTAATGCCTCAGTGGGCTTTGCCTGGTAGGATGGGGGGATGGTTTAGTTATATTTGTGTGCGTTTGGGTGATTTATTTACCTTTCTTGTGCAGCACTACCGTCGTGTTTTTGTGCTGTTAGTTGTAATGTTCTTACCCGCCCCGACTGGGCAGCTGTATAAATAAATATTCTGATTCTGTTGAAGAATTTTCATTGAAGGATTTTAGAGTGATTTGGCTGCTATACATTTTCCACGTGATGCCGCTACGTTGGGCTATCATTTTAGGCCCAGGCTGCTTCTGAAAAAAAGCTACGTAGCTAAGTGTGGGCCTTACCTGGCAAAATAAAAAGAATAAAAAGTTCGTTTAGTTTATATTTGAATGGCATTTAAACCATTCAAATGTGCTGCTGCGGTGTAGCCAAATTTGATGCGACTAATCCATCAAATTTGGCAGTGGCACAGCGGTTAGCTTCTAACACTATTAACCCAACAGACTCCCACTCGCCACAGCGAACGCCAGTGGCGAGTGATATCACATCAAGCCCTGAGGCTTCCCCTTCTTTGTCGCTTTCTTAAATGAGCACCTTCAGCCTTGTTATGTAGGTACCTGATGGGGCATGAACACATCAGCACTCGATAGACAAACGGTTGGCTGCATACGTTGCGAAGGAAGTTCAGCATACATACAATGCGGCTCGGGCGTGGTGCTGGCCACCCTGCTCCCTAGTCTGCCGCGCCGGCCTTAATCATAATCAGAATCTGTATTTGTACTGGAGGAATCCGATGAGCTATAAAGCATTTTTTCACACACGTCCAGTAGGGGCACGGGGTTAGAACGCTACAACAACAAACAATACAAAAACACGATAGGCGTGCAAAGTATAGGTAAGGTAAGCAAATCGTCTTGCCTGCAACAGTCCGTTAAAGGCTAAATGGGGGGGGGGGGATCTCTGTCTCTGTGCTCTCCCAGGTGGTGCTGGATATGTTTGGCTACAGGCCGCTGGTGGTGCGGCGAGTTCGCGCGTCCCAGGAACCCGGCCTGGTTCAGCGCTTCAGCGTCACCGACCTCCCCTCGTGCATCCTCATCCGCGGAGAGGGCGGGTGGGAGCGGCTTGCCGTGTGAGCATCGCAGCTACGGCGCAGGCACACGCGCGCAGACACGCGCACGCAGGCACGCACGCAGACACGCAGACATGCAGACACGTACGCAGACATGCAGACACGTACGCAGACACACAGACACGCAAGCATGCACGTGCACGGCCTGGAACGGTCGGTGGAAGTCGGCCGGAGTAAATTACGGTTTGTCGAAGGATTTTCTACGGGAGACCTTTGAATCTCGGTTAACTCTCGTTTATCTGGGGGTGGTGGGGGGGGGAGGGTAACGGAGGAAGGGGTGTCTCGGATAGTATAAAAAAAACGGATGAGGCAGAACATCCACATTTCTGGGGCTGTACGACATACGTACAGTTCACCTGGTGTAGACCAAAGGGTGAGGGCATAGAGATGGAAGGAAGCCGGGCTCCGGGCTAGCGAACCCACCTCCATCATGTGCCGCGTTGGTCTTCATAGGTGCCCGCTAACGCCTAGAAAACTAACCTCAACTATTTTTTATTCATAGTTTTGGACGTTCGGTCGTAGAATCGCTGCGATGTCATCTGCCCCGTGGTGTTTATTTGAAGTGTGGAGATGGGAGGCCGGGGCTTGGTGGATACGATGGATATTTACTCGCGCGCACACCCACACACACTGAGTTCTGTCCTTGCAAAGTATGTCTGCATGTATACGTATTAGCACGGTTGGCTACGTACGGTGCGAAATTAGTTCAACATCCATACTATATACTATACATACTATATTCATCTTGCCAAGGCTCACTGAGCTATGTAGCTCTCTTTCAGAATTGACCTGGCCAAAAACGATCAGTCAACGAAATGGCTTATCATCATGTGGAAATTTATTGCAGCCAATTACTCGAAATGCGTGTTTCTAAATGTGGAGGGAAAAAACGCAGATGACCACGGGGTGAGAGACACGCAAACTCCAAATATACAGCAGACGTCAGGGTCGGGATCGAACCCACAGCCTCCTGTATACCGGGTGAGGTAGTTAACATCTCCTAGCCACCGTGATGATGATGACGAGAGAGAGACACGAAAACTCCAAATATACAGCAGGTGTCAAGGTCCGGATCGAACCCACGCCCTCCTGTACACCGGGCGAGGTAGTTAACATCACTTGCCCCCGACAATCTTCTCGGGGTACACGATGCTGATGGGTGGGGCGGGGTATCTTTGTTGCCTGCGTCTCTCTGCAGGGCGTACCAGGTCCGGACGTTCTACACGTACGCGCTGCGGCAGCTGCCTGGGGTGCAACGCAGCGCGCACGAATCCAGCCAGACGCTCCTCCCCAAGCCTCAGGGACAACTGGAGGCAGATCCCGAGCAGCCCCCCTGGAGAGAATTTAACAGGTTTGCCACGAGCCCGGAGCGTGGTCTGCGCAGCAGTTTTGCCACGTGCAGGTTCAATTTCTCACGCCACCGACACGCCGATCTCTACGCGGCGGTGGCTCTGCGGTCTTACATCGACGTGCTCATCTCCCACATCAACGTAGCCACCTCGGCGCGCTCGCCGATCTTACATTGACATGCTAATTGTTACCTGCAGCCCTTCAATTGGTGGAAACACACTGCCATCGAGGTCACTGTCCATCACTTACAGTGAGGGAAAAAAGTTTGATTGATTGATTGATTGCTTCTGTGAACAGGTGTCTTTTATACAGGTAACAAGCTGAGATTAGGAGCACTCCCTTTAAGAGTGTGCTCCTAATCTCAGCTCGTTACCTGTATAAAAGACATCTGGGAGCCAGAAATCTTTCTGATTGAGAGGGGGTCCAATACTTATTTCCCTCATTAAAATGCAAATCAATTGATAACATTTTTGACATGCGTTTTTCTGGATTTTTTTTTGTTATGCTGTCTCTCACTGTTCAAATAAACCTACCATTAAAATGATAGACTGATCATTTCTTTGTCAGTGGGCAAACGTACAAAATCAGCAGGGGATCGAATACTTTTTTCCCTCACTGTACATTAACATTGGGTGCCCCACCCATGCTGTTAACATTGGGCTACGCCCATTTGAAACCTTTATATACAGTTTGCCTTTAGAAGCTAACCCCCTTTTCCTGATGTTGCGATCGAAACGTCGTAGTTTTTTGTTATTTTCTTTGAACCTATCTTGCCAAAGAATAAGGTGCTGGGCTATCCCCTATAGTCGACTCGGCCTCTAGCGAGTACCTGGTGCGATCGTCTAAACATCACCACCGGGGAAACGAAGGCAGCCGGGGCGTGGTGGGTGCTGGTCACCCACCTGATCGTAGGTGCCCTGTGCCAGCCTTCATAGGTACTCGCTAAACAACACATTCCTACGGAGGGAGCTGGTAGGAACGTTGGGTTGCTCGGTCAATGGCCAGGGTCAACGGCGGCGTGGTGTATTCCGCAAATATGGCCGACTGTGAGGGCGGGCACAAGCCGGCGTGAGTAGGTTAAACGTTGAGTTTTATAAGGGCACCACGGGGTGACCAGCCCCTCCCCATCCAGCCCCACCCCTCCCACCCCCCACCCAGCCCCTCCCCACCCTCCTCACCCAGCCCCTCCCCACCCTCCCTCCCCACCCAGCCCCTCCCCACCCTCCCCTCTCCACCCAGCCCGACCCCTCCCCACCCTCCCCTCTCCACCCAGCCCGACCCCTCCCATTTTTGGATGCACGACGGACGGACACAATAATCCCCTGTGGGCTGGTGGAACCAGGTGGTTCCTACCAGTATAACTGCACTTTCCCCAACAGCCTGTTTAAAGGCTATACGGGCGGCGTGGATCTTTGTCTTTGTGTGTGTGTGTGGGAACAGCTCATTGGTGTACATGTCCGACCTGGAGTCTGCGCTGCACTACTCTCTGCGCATCGAGGTGGCCAATCACCGCATCCTGGAGGGCAGTGCCCTCAGCGCCCTGAAGGATTACGCGCACGTGCTGGCCAAGGTGACGAGCCGGGCTGGCCCGCCCGCGTACATCATGTGGACTTGTACAGGGTGCTGCTTAAAAACAATGTTAACACTAATATGGGGCTATCGTTTTTAATGGGGAAAAACGGATAATACACTAACATGATAAACACATTCCTGCGGAGGGAGCTGGTAGGAACGTTGGGTTGCTCGGTCAATGGCCAGGGTCAACGGCGGCGTGGTGTATTCCGTCAATATGCCCGACTGAGGGCGGGCACAAGCCGGCGTGAGTAGGTTAAACGTTGAGTTTTATAAGGGCACCACGGGGTGACCAGCCCCTCCCTCCCCACCCAGCCCCTCCCTGCACGACGGACGGACGGACACAATAATCCCCTGTGGGCTGGTGTAACCAGGAGGTTCCTAACAGTACAAATGTATATTAGTAGCTTAGAAAAGTCAACGAGTCTCCACTTGTACGTCATCATTGTCAACGCGTGCCTGGAATCTTCTCCAGGGGGTCTCCAGAGCCCGGGGGCACACTTCTTGTGGTGGTGTTGCAAATTATCAGAAGTGTTAACATTTTTTTGAAGCACCCTGTGTTACGCCGCGCCCTCTACGGCGAGGATTTTGTAGGAATAACTTTCGCTGTTGGGCCACGCAAATTAACGATGGTCACGCCACACATTCGCCCCCCCCCTCCCCCATACTGGACATCTGTGAAGTAAGAAAGAAAAAAAGAGCTTTATAGCTCATCGGATTCCTGCATTCCAAATAAAGGTACTGATTCTATTTAACACGTAAGGCTTTTCGCGACCAATTTGATTCATAGCGAAGATTTTTGGGTTAGACTGCGGAAGTATAAATGTGTCGCAACCCTCCACCAACCCGATGCAGCCACAACCAGTAAGGTTTGTCACGTAAACAGAACGTGCCGATTAATTACTCCCCACACGACAATTGCTTTGGGTTGCACGGCCACAGTTTCACTCCTCTGGCTTTGCCTTCAATGTTCCATTCGTGAAGGAGAGGCGCACATCGGGCCTGTTGGTGATGTTCTGGTTGCGGTCGATGGTTCCAGGAGGAATGTCGAAAGCCAGGATGTGCGCGATGTTTGGAGGGCACGAATGAGAATCATTCTGGGAAAACCCGACCTGTATCAACAGTCGCACAGCCCGCTTTGTCGAAGGCAGTGACTGCGAGGGCGATATTAGGAAGCTGCTGGGAGCTAAGCACTTTTAACTCGAGATTGATCAACCATTTCTTAAAAAAAACAGTTTCTCGTGTTTAGTTTGTTTGTCCATCCCCCCCCCGCACCTCCGCGTAGCACTGCTGGCTACGTACGGTGCGAAAGAAGTTGAACATACATACGTGTACACGCACTGTGACGCACGCCATTCAAAACGACCCACGTTGACTTTCCTCCCTGACCCGGTGTCCTCACTCGGTTGGGGCCCCTCTCTCTCCCCGCCACCTACCGCTCCCCCTCCTCCATTTACATGGTCCAGTTGCGTCAGGACCAGAGGTCGCAAACGGGTTTTGATTCCTTACCCGTACCCGGCCGCACCAGGGTCGCAATTGGGTACCCGTACCCTACCCGTACGGGTACCCGAATGCGACCTCTGGGATGAAGCCATGTTGCAGGCGCGGGTGGGTTGATTCTAGGAACTTGAATTGTGAGAAGAGACAAGATGTTGGGAAATGAGTGACAAACGGTTACTCACCAGTGACTCACGGCCCACCCGTACCCGGACGCACCAGGGTCGCAAACGGGTACCCGTACCCGACCGGGTACGGGTAGCCGAGTATCAGGTAGGGTACGGGTATCGGGTACCCGGTTGCGACCTCTGGTCAGGACTGTCCCCCTTCTCCCCCCCCCCGGGAAATGTGACGACACCCTGTTGTGCTGCAACTTTCTTGTTTAAATGACCCACGATGCTGTGGCACGTGCAGCTGTTCCCCGGGAGGCCGGCGGTGCGCAAGCTGCTGGAGACGCTGCACGAGTGGCTGGAGAAGCTGCCGTTCAAGCGGCTCCCGTACGACGCCGTGCGCGACGTCGTCAACAACGAGATGAAGGTGCGCCCTCTCGCGTGTCCCGGGTTCCTTCAAGGATTTGCGAGCTCGGTCGGTCAACCCACGGCACCTGTGGGTCTGTCCCGTGACCTTTTGCCAGCGTGTAACGGCCTTCCAGAATACGTAGCCTGACGCAGGTGCCGTGGTGACGTTACACCGCCACTTGGTGGCGAGTGGTGGTGGTGGTGGTGGTTGTTATTATGATGCTCACTTTAACACCTCCTGGCTGATTGACTCGGCCAATCATCCCCCTGGGGTCGAAGCTCATGATGAAGGTCACCTTAGTAGGGAAGTCAACATTGGGTTGGTTCTGTCTTGCGGAGAGGACTCGTCCTCGCTCGAGGAATGTGGAATTTCTGCCACCGGCTCTGCCCTGCCAGGTTGTAAATGGGAGATGAACACCAATGCTTCAATGCGTGTTTCCATGAGCAAAAAACAAGTGGGCAGGGGCCCATCTTATGGATGCAGTGATGTTGCCACTCACCACTCGAGCCTCTCCACCACCACCACTCACCAGTCTATACAACGTTGTGGGAAGCCATCCGGGATTCAACGTTTGCCCTCCTGGACTCTGCACAGACCCCCGCCCCAATGGCAAATGCCGACCTCTCCCCCCCTCTGCCCCCCCCCGCTCCGCCCCTTCTCTGCACGATTTTCCACCAGATCCCCGGAGTGTGGCTGCCCGAGGGGGTGCAGTGGGTGGCCTGCCAGGGCAGCCACCCCCACCTCCGTGGCTACCCCTGCTCAATGTGGACCCTCTTCCACGTGCTCACGGTGGAGGCCGCCAGGCTCCAAGACCAGCTGCCAGGTAACAGCAACAATAACAACAGTTTCAACTGGTCAAAGAAAATAGAAATATTTGTATTTTTCCAGGTTTAAGCCCGCCGAGGCTACGTAGTTCTTTTTCAGAAGCCACCTGGCCACAAACGATAACTCAACGAAGTGGCTCATCATCATCACATGGAAATGTATAGCAAGCATATACTCTTAAGCGCATGACGTTGATTCTAAACGTGGAGGGTAAAACCGGAGGACCCGGATAAAAATCCACACGACCACGGGGAGAGAGAGAGACACCCCAAACTCCAAATATACAGCAGGCAGCGTCAGGGTCGGGAACGAACCCACGACCTCCTGTATACCAGGCGAGGTCGTTAACATCTCCTTGCCACCGTGATGATGATGAGAGAGAGAGACACGCAAACTCCAAATAAACAGCAGGTGTCTGGATCGAGATCGAACCCACGACCTCCTGTATACCAGGCGAGGGAGTTGACATCTCGCCACTGCTGTGCCTCGGCACAGTATTGTGCCTCTCACGGAGAGAGAGCGAGTGAGCGACTTGGAAGGCGTGAGACAGAAGCCACGTGACGTTGAGCCGGCACTACCAGCAAATTGCCCAAGCTTTGCGCTCCTCATTCTGACGTGAAAGTCGTTAACGGTCAATCAATTAATTTTTTTCCTCGTGCAAGGAAACCAGAGAAAACCCGAGCGGTGCGAGAGAGAAACGCTCTATCCCATGCAGACGAAACATTTTTGCTGTGCTGCCTTCTCCTGGGAAGCTCACGGGGAATGGAGTTTGGCAACATTTGTGCGGCGATCCACCAACTCTCCTCGCCTCGAGTGCTGGATTATAGGCGTGCATCGCCGCCACCACCGCCACCACCGCCACCACTTAATCTGTTTTAACTCGGCGTACGGTGCAGTCCAACGCGGTTCACCCCCACAGCGCTTACGAACCCGGCCAAACCCCAGTCCGATTCCAGTGCCCGCGGTAAATATCGGTGGCAAAATGACATCTTCCCCCCTCCCCCCTTTATCTTTTCATCAACCCGGCACGAGAATCGGTGCGGATGGAGTCTGGTTGAGCAGTCCCCCTTGACCAATAGGGCATGGGGAGTGGCAGGGCCGCATGAAGTTTCTTGTAGGCCCTAGGCACTTGTGTTTCGTAGGCCTTCAGTGGTAACTCTCCAGAGTTGGGACCGTTGCTGCCCCATGTCAAGGCTACCGCCGCTGTCACTCCGCTTGCTTCACGCCGTACTTCGTCCAGCCGCTGGACAGATCGACCAACCGTAGGAGACGACGAAGCCACCTTGTTGTGTTGCCTTGCACCGCTCTCTATAGAGAATGAGATTGTGTGGAAAAACACCACTTAATGATGTTTGCTTGATAGTTTTGCAATGAAATTTTTTTTGACATGACTGTGCCTATCCTTGCTATAAAAAATATTTATTCACGATATCTTGGTTAGTTTGTATCGTACAAAAAAAGTGGTCATTTTTTTCGTAGGCCCGAGGCACAGTGCCTACTCCATGGCCGTATTAGATAGTACGGCCCTTGAGAGAGGCCTTCATCCAGCAAAATAACAAGATTGTACTTTCTCCTGTGTGAGTGAACGGGGGTTTGTCTCGCTGTCGATCGCCAACGCTCTCGGCTTCTGGGTCGCGATTCGAACCTCGGTGGCCTCTCGGGGGTTCGATAAGCGCGGTGCGTGAAACCACTTTGCCGCAACTCCAACCGGAAACGACAGTCTTATCCCCTTCGGCGTCTTGTTGTTACCACGCTTGTGCTACGTGTGATGTGTGTGTGTTGCGGTGGAGAGAGGTGGTGTAGCGGTTAGCGCTACGCTGCGCTACTAACCCGGCAGCCCGAGTTCGATTCCTGCTCACGGCCAATACCGGTGACGATTATCTTAACCGGTCATGGGCCTCCCCTAGGTCGACTCGACCTCAAATGAGTACCTGGTGCGATGCGTAAACATCGCCACTGGGGAGACAAAGGCGGCCGGGCGTGGTGTTGGCCACCCCACCCCCTCGTGTGCCGTGCCGGCCTTCACAGGCGCTACTCGCTATAACGGCACTCGCCCCAACGGTCTGTTGAGGCTACACGGTGGATCTTTGTCTTTGTTGCATGCCTGCGTGTTTCCGCAGAGCCGTGGGGCCCCGTGACGGTGCTGAGCGCCATGCGTGCGTACGTGCGCGAGTTCTTCGGCTGCCGGGAGTGCGCCGTGCACTTCGAGCTGATGGCGCGCGGCGTGGCGCGCTCCGTCAAGAGCTGGGACGAAGCCGTCGTCTGGCTTTGGGCTCGGCACAACCAGGCTAACCGCCGGCTGGCAGGTGCGACGAGATTGCGTTCACGTCGAGACGCCTAAAGCTCGCGATCATCTCATTTTCTTCCTTGCTTGGCATCCTGGAATCGTTTTTTTTGTTCCCCCCCCCCCCCCCAAATCAAGTGGCGTTCTTGCCTGCCTCGTCTGCTTACCGCGCTCATTGCTGAGCTGGTGCCATCCTCTCCTCGTCCACTCCACATTGATTCATATTCCTGGCTCACCACTTCGAACCACCACTTTCTAGGCCTGCCTCTCGGCCTCCCGCCCTCCGCCCTGGTGCTGTTGTTTCCTTCAACGTTCTTCGCAACGTGAATTTTCTCCCTCCTTATGACGTGCTCTAGGTTATCTCAATGTATCCACTCTACAGTCCGATGTGTATCACGTGATGAAATTTACGATGAATGCCTCCCCGTCCATGCCATTTTTTCCCCGATGTCATTCGGCTTTAAATTAGTTTAAAAACACCCAGTGGGATAACCACGCGGACTCTGAAGTCCCCCGTACTGGCCACGGGCTCGGCCTGCGCCGGCAGAAAAGCAAAGAATGAGCAACTCGGCGTGGCGCGTGGCGCGTGCCTTGCAGGCGCCAAGAGCGAGGACCCGCGCTTCCCCAAGGTGCAGTGGCCCCCGCCGTCGCTCTGCCCCGACTGCCACAGCACCCAGGACGAGGGGGAGCACGCGTGGGACAATTCGGCCGTGCTGCGGCACCTCGCCAAGCACTACGGCCGCGACAACATCTCCCCCCTCTACCAGCGGCCGCCGCCGTCGCCGTCATCGTCGTCGTCGCGACCGCAGCAGTCGCACGGAGACGACCAAGAATGGCCGCAGCAGGTCAACGAGGCGGACGGCGTCCACCATCGCCGCAATCAAACGTCGCCGATCCGTGACGACGGCGACGTGAAGGAGGAGGAGGAGGTCGCCGGGCAGGGCCAAGCGGTGGCATCGGAGGAGGAAGCCGACGACCGGATCGACGCTGTTGGGCGGCACACCCAGGCGAGACCCCCCCGGCTTCACGCGAGGGACCTGGGCTTGCGGGCCGAGGCGGGGCTGGCGGCGGCGGCGGTGGAGGGCGAGGGCAGAATGCAGACTCGCCGACAGCGGTGGGCGGCGATGATCGGGCTGGGCTTCTCGCGGGTCGACATCAGCCTGTGCATGCTGCTGTACTGCATGTCGGCCTCGTGCCTCCTCGGCATGTACGTGTTCGTGCACAGGCGGATGAAGGGCCGCAGGGGCAAGTGTGGGGGGGGCGGCCCGCGGGTCTGAGGGGCTCGCTGACCGGAGCCGGCGGTGGCGGTGGCAGCGCCAAAACCACCGCCGCCACCGCCGCCAAACCCGAAACGTTCCCAATGCCAACCACAACCCCCCCCCCATCGCCCTCTCACCCTTCGCATCGTGTTTACGTGTATAAAATAACTGAGGGAGGAAATCAAAGTATTTTTTTAAAGTTACGTACACACACAAAAAAAATTAAGACTTTTAAACCACTGCGGCAAACCAAAACTTGCCTAAAAAAACGACGAGTGGGTCGGCACTTGTTGAATCGGCGTACAAAACGGTGCACAACCGGGGGTCCCCGCGAAGAAGTCCAAACTCGCACATACAAGTACGTGGGTACAGCCAACTTAATTTTTTGCCAAAACGCTGCCGGATGAGGGCCTTGCTGGCGTACGCGGGGGCCGTGGGAGTTGTTCGACGATTGCCTCGCCACGCTCGTTGGCGCTCGTTATCGGCGAAGGCGGTGGGGGGGGAGCATAGAAATGGGGTGCGTGTCGCGTACCACTACAGCGTACTTTTTCTGCACTGGCCACAACGTAGCAGACTTAGGGGGTAGGTGGGTGGGGGAGGGGGGGCGTATTTTTTAAAGGTGACGACGTTTTTGATTTGTTCATCCTCCAGAAACAAATTAACGATAATCAGTTTCCAGGGTTTTAATTGTCACCATTGACCTTGCTACAATTCTACTGTCTTTGTCGTTCCCGACGCCGGGAGAGAAATTAACCGAGGGCGCATTTTCCAATAGCCGTGTGTGCATGCCGATCGTTTTATTGTTACACCCCCCCTTTGCGGGAAGTCCTTTAGTGTCGGCTAGTCGATCGTTTCCTATAGTTGAAAGTTGGTAGAATCCTGCGAATTTCTTTTAGGCCCCTCCCCCGCCTCCCTCCCCCAAATGTAAGCCACTTGTGCCATCGTTGCTATGCCCCGAGATGGAGAATCGTCGTGCATCACAACGGACCCCGCAGAAGGGATTCTTTAAGAGAATCCTGAAAAAGAATCTGTAAATCCGCTATTTTAATCCTCCTCGCAGGAAGTGGGGGGGCGATTGCAACATTCCCACACGATCTGCTATGAGATGGCCGAATGACGGTCAAATTATTTTTAATCCTCCCAACTGGAAATTATCCAAGTCAAACTTCGTGCGATTTGTGTATTTTTTTGTTTGAGTATTCAGTCGCCGAGAGCGCCGGGCTCGCTTTACTTGAGATTCTGATTGTTATCACAGGGCAGTGGCTGAAACCGGGATTTTAGAAACCCGACGATCTCAGCGGCGGTGGCTCGGCGCGTTGACGACATGCGAGCCACCTTAACCGCCTCCGATCCTACTGATTCTTTTTTTAAAGTGTGTGTGTGTGCGCGCGTGCGTGCACGCGACGTTGTATGGAGAAATTACGAGCAGCTGTCAAAAGTGGCACGGCCCAAGGTGAAAAGGGAAAATGATGCCATGATTTATTTTTTTACGGTTCAGCGGCCGTGCCAAGTTTAAATCGCTGGAGCGCGTGCTCCAAAAGATAAGATTGCCATACCACTGCCACACCCATTTCATCTCGACAGCTTCTTTTTAATCCGTATAAACCTAATGATGTCGAAGCATTATAGGCAAATATGGCGAATCCGACTGTCGCGATTTCTTTGGCAGAAATGTCACGATGCCACCGTCTCCCAACAATGGGTGAAATCGTGTCATTTCGGCAAAGCGTGAGCCCCCGAGCTTTTAGAAGAGAAAAAAAACCGATAAGCTACTTTTATTTTACCCAGGTAAGGCTTGGAAGTTTACGAACGCCGCAGGTGGCTCCCCATGCTGTAAGAACTTGAGCTTTTAATGCCAGCGATGGCATTGTGGAAAGCGAGATGGTACGCAAGGGGATGGAGATACGTTGACAGATTTGACCATCGCCGGAAAGGATTGAAAAGGCTCTTTTGCACTCCACCAAACAACCCAACAGTTACGAAAGGGGGCCTCGGCAGCAGCGGAGAAAGGTTCCGCCCCAGTGCGTTCCAGTCTCGGGTGCCAACGAATCGAGAAATTGGGATACGCCGCCGCTTGCTTCGTCAGCGACGGATTTCTCCACTGGATTTTTCTCTCTCCCCGTTGGTCATTAATTTCACGTTCTGCACGTTGTACCGCAACTCCGATAATCATGGTTGGCTACGTACGGTGCGAAAGAATTTCAACATACACGCACCTGAGACTGGAAAGCCCCAAGGTCGTCTTTAAGGGCTGTATTCTCACTTGGTGGTGGCTTGGCTCTGCCTTGGCCCCCTTAGTGAGGCTCAGCTGAGGCTTGAGCCACTCCATTACTGCTCAAAGTTTGTTCGGCCATGGCTCAGAGCTGGCTCAAGCTCGACGAGGGCCGCGAGCCGTGGCTCACTCGAGGCAGAGCCGAGCCTGAGCTGAGCCGCGTCTAACAATACAGGGATGCCTCGACTTAGGAACATTCGATTTACGAACAAACCTGTCCGTATTTCCAGTTGCAGCTGTTCGGACCGAGTCGTAAGTTCGACCAACTCACAGTAGATGGCGGCGCTGGCGTATACAGCCGCAGGTGAAGACACCAGTGGTATCTACATCTGCAGAACGTGAACATATCAGTGGCATCTACATGAGATTATGCAACTTTTAAAGCCATGCCCCTCATTTAGTGTGCACGCCGTAACAACACGTTTGGAATCGGCCGGCGTAAATTTGGACATCGACTTGCGAACACGACCTCTGGAACCCAACTCGTTTGTAAGTAGGCGAGTCCCTGGATAGGCCCCGAAGGTCTTCCCATCCGCGAGCAACCAGCTGCTACCACCGCAGCCTTTCCTCTCACTCTACCGCTCGTCACTTCGCAAAGGCATTTGGGGAATTAACCAATACTAATGTCACTTTTAAGCTTGTATTACGAAAAGAAACCTCAACTCATAACATAAGTACACCTGCGTGAGAGGTTAAAATCTTGTCGGTCACAGTACATGCATCCAGCCATGGTGTGTATAAACTGCAGCAGGGTATTGTTTGATTATTACCATTATTTGGTATTTGAGCGATGAACCCCCACCTCGGGGTCACTACCTTTTGACGACATCAAAAGAATGAGTGCCAGAATGAGGTGGTAGTGCGAGTAATGAAGTTGGATAGCGATTTTTTCGTGTTTTAATTGGCCACTGGATACTCATTTTTGTTCATTTGTAACCTGCTGCCACCACCAAAAATCACTGCCTTCGTTGGATTTTAGAAGCCGAGACGAAGTGAAACGTTGACTGGGGGGGGGGGTCGCGGGGGGGGGGGTGGTGTAATACAAAAGTCAAACTGTGAAGGAAACCCTGCAGATTTTAGTTTTACGTCCTTAAGACTACTAACCTGAGTTCACGGTCACGTTAGAATAACATTTAGGCGCGTAAGGGGGTTACAACTTAACGTTGCTAATTGTGTAGATTTTAGGCGATCAAAAAGTGTGTTTTGATTCATTTTTTTTTAAATTGAAAGGTATTGTAAACTTGCTAAGTTTTAATTTACCCCGAAACCGTTGTAACATCTTGACCTCAAAATGCAGGCCCCGAGTAAATGGGGTGGGCTTGCCTGGAAGCTGAGTCGTCCCCTTGGACAAGACTCGTCAAGGCTTTCAGGAGTTTCTAGGAATGCACATTTCATGCCATTTTTGCCAGAAGCATATTTTAAATGTTCACGCCGTGACCTCTCGTTGTTTGTCCTTCCCATGTACTTTCAGCAAGCCGTCTTTGTGTGAACCTGTCATACATTAAAAGAGGGGTGGCAAATGTCGAAATAAAACGTTTGTCCACTCGTTTCGTATCAGGAACCTGCTCTAGTCGACCTCAACGCCTTTGCTTCCCGTGCTCACCGACAACTAATAAATAAAACTGAAACATCAGCTCCCCTCCCCTTCTATCCATCCACATTCTCTGCAACCCTATAGGGAAGTGCAGCAAATCGTGGGAAACGTTTCCCTTGCACCGGCCCACCAGGATCTCAACGTGTCTTACTGCCGGCGCCAGTAGCAATCTCGTTTTGAAGTTGCGGAACCCCTCTAGACCATCCCCCCCTCCACGCTCGCCCAACATTCAACGATGCAACTTCAACCCTGTCGAAGCGTGGCAAGCCGAACGGGCGTTCAAGGAGACACGTTGCAAACGTCTGTGAGAGGCGTAGTTAGATCCCTCGATTCGATCTTCCTTGAAGCTATTTTTCTATTAAACTTTTTATTTTAGCAGGTAAGGCCCGCTGAGCTATGTAGCTATTTTTTCGAAAGCGAACATGGCCACAAAGTGACAGCTCAACGGAGATGACTCATCACGTGGGAATGTATCGCAGCCAAACACTCTGAACGCATGTTTAAAAATGTGGAGGGAAAAATTAGAGAACCCAGATTGCAATCCATGGGGAGAGAGACACGCAAACTCCAAATATACAGCAGCAGGCGTCGGGGGTCTGGATCGAACCCACGACCTCCTTCATACCAGGCGAGGTAGTTAACTTCTCGCCATCACATACACTGCACACACGCAAAAATACCTTGGATAATCGCGCCTCGTTTCCCCGCGGATTTCTCACAAAATCTGTGCGTCAATGCAAATTAGGTCCGAGCGTGCGATAAAAAAAAAATTCCCATGTTGACTGCTTTGTATAATCAAGGTGTAAATATTTACTGGGACCAAAGGTTGTCAAGCAGATAAACATTTCGACATCGGGAAGACCACCATAGTAACGTGCCACCTATCGTCCACCAACGGCCCGAAACAAATTAAGAGCACCTCTGATTCGCAGTTGGCCACGTACGGTGCGAAAGAAGTTCAACACGTGCACAAAGTGAGAAATTAAGCCCCCCCCCCGCGGCGGGGGGGGGGGGGTCTCTATACCGATCTACGAGTCTGGGCACCGTGTGTGATCGGGCTTTAATGTCAGCCGGGTCTGTCCGGGTCGGCAATCTGTGTAACTCGTCTCACGACCCCGGGCACACCACATCCAGTAGACACCGCTCCGATAGCGGACGTGGGGTCTGATCTGTCGCATTCCACCGACCCCAGTTGACCGGCGACTCGGAGGACAAAAACATTTCCGAGGGGGGGGGCAATGGGGGGCAGGGGCCCCATTGCAAACACAACGTGTGTAACCCCCCCCTCCGCTGGACGCTAAATAAGAAACTGACAAAACGAATGAGAGACACCAAAGCTGTTGAGTTAAGTCAGTTTTTTTTTTATCGAACTCCAACCAAAACTGGTCGATCTCCTTGGGTCCCGGTTGCCTGCCCGGTGCAGACGTCGCTCACCACCCCTCACCCCTCCCACCTCCTGCGTCGACCACACGTCAACCCGCTCACGGTCAACCACCAACGTCACCCACCCACCACCTCTCTCCTTGAACCTTGGCGTCAGATTCGAAAGGCCAAGCAAGAGGTCGAACCCGCAAGTAACGATTCATAGATATTGTTGTTGTTTGTTTTGCCCAACTTTTTTTCTTTTTACCAAAGAAAGTCTCGCAACACTTTTTTTTCCACTTGCACATCCGAGCCGAACCCGTGCGAAGCCTTCGCCATACCGGGTGGGTTTTACTACCGGCGGGTTGTCAAGCAGAGCCAGATGTTGACTACCTCGCCTGGTCTGCAGGAGGTCGTGGGTTCGATCCCGACCCTGACGCCTGCTGTATATTTGGAGTTTGCGGTGTCTCTCTCACGTTCCCTGTGGTCGCGTGGATTTTTTTCTCCGGGTCCTCCCGTTTTCCCCTCCACATTTCGAATCAACGTCACGCGTTTAGAGCATTTGGCTGCTCTAAATTCCCACGCGATAAGCTACTTCATTGAGCTATCGCTTGTGGCAGCCAGGTCACATTTGAAAAAAGAGCTGCAGAGCTCCGTGTGGGTCTTATACCTGGTAACAAAAATACAAATTTTAGTTTAAACCGTTATATGCTGGGCCTCACCAGGGCATCCGAGTCCGACTCGAGAGCCAAGCAGGGCCAGGTCATCATCAATTTGGTCACGTTGCGTCTACGTGCAACTCGACTCGTCCTGCCGTGGGAGAAGATCGGCGGCACGGCTCCGGCTCGGTTGTGCGGTGGGTAGAAAACCTATCGGGTACTCGGGAGGTTTCCGGCTACATTGTTCTGTCAATTAGATTCGTGAATTGATTGGCTTATTGTGAGAGAGAAAAACCCAGAGAGACCCTCCCCCCCCCCCCCCATCTGCACGTAGGAGAGGGTGACACTTCAAACACTGCCATCGTCAGGGCCCCGGCTGCACCTCACAAGCCCCCCTGCTCAGCGTGCGAGATCTGGCAAGACGATAAGCGTTGGGGCATTCATCTGGTGTTGTTTTGCTGCGTGCGTGCGTGCGATCCCACACTCGCAGCGACGAGCCGCGAGTGTGGGATCGTGCGCCGAGGAATACCACGCGTTTACCATTCGTATTTGCCGTGCCCCAGGCTCGGTTAATTATCACCGTGGGGTGCGAACGCCAGAATCGCCGTCAAATCGTTACGGACTTACACACCCCGGAGAGGGATGGGGAGGGGGTTAGCGGGGACGGGGATACTTAACGGTGACACGAACCCGCAACCCCCACCAGTTCAGCGGTCACACGAGGGGTGGTGGTTTTGGCCACGCGCTCCAAGCTCGAGTTAAGATCTTCCTTGCAGAGATGGTCCCCCCCCCCACCTTAAACGGCATCTTCCTACCCACGACTAATTATCCGCGATGATTCATGGCAATGGGTTGTAAAACTGGGGGTGTTTCCCCGTTGTCATTTTTTTCAATTTCGACGAGACACATTTTGATGAAACGACTTTGACCGCGATATATATAAAAAAAAGTATCCATAAGTTTTGCACATTGTGTAGTTATTGTGCTTTGCTGTTATTTTCCTGTACGAATAACCGAAAGCGCTTCAAAGTTCTTATCCAAATGCACTTCGCTCGAATTAAAACACTGCCGTTGTTATCCCAATGATTGCGACCTCACAAATCTGCAACGCGCATGATGTCATAGAACTTCCAAGCCGTCATTTACTCCGGAAAACGTTTCGCATAGCCGCTCATTATTTAACTGGGGAGGGTGTAAACTTGTGTTAATTTCAAACTTGAATTACCGAGTTTGGTTTCTGAAAGATTTATCGTCGGGACGTAATAAATGTACAAAAAGGGGAGGGCCGACGCTTTGTGTACTGCTGTTGCAAAACGGCCGAAACAAAACATCGGGTGGGCCTTGCGTGTGCACCGTGGCCACGACCCCTAAGTTTCAACTCAACCCATTGACACGGAATCACGCGACGGCTGGCAAGGCGGGCGTTAACGCGACCCGCGGCCGACTGACAACGAAACAGCGACTAAACAAGCCGGCCCTTGCCGCCTCTCCACCCCAAGCTCACCGCCCCCCAAAAGAAACAACACGTGGCAGTTCGCGAGCCTCCGTCTACTCGTCGTTGAATCCACTGCTGGATGCGTGCCATGGGGGGGGGGGGGGGGGGGG
>CM025656.2:3113534-3125828 GCA_014621495.2 Entosphenus tridentatus
CCGGATAACCGATGAAATTTGGGCGCACTCCGGCAACTAGCGGGCGGTGTTCCCCAGGTAAGGTGGCTTGCGGTTTGCGGTGTCGGCCACGAGATTGCGCCATTGTAAGTTTCCCGTCTCGTTGGTGAGGATGGGTCTGTGACACGGCCAAGGGGGGGCCCGGACTGGTTCGGGGAAGAGGCGTCCGGTCGCAGTCTGTGACGCGTTTTCTCAAGTCGATCAATCCGGGCGTGCTGGATTTCACGGAATATTTTCATTGTCCAAGTAATATCCCTAACAGTTATTGGTTTAAAACGAAGCAGGCAGCCATGGCAGTGGATAATCTGTCCATTCAATCCGATTACCTTAATCAGATGGATTTTGTTTTCAAACAAAGATAAATATATATTAAATAGATAAAACCGCGTGAACGTCGGCCGTTTGTTACGCGAAAGATTAAAAGAAAAATAAATTACGTTTCGACGACCGGGCAGGTAAAAAATAAAATCAAATCACATTGGGACGAGATATGAAAAAAAAAATACGAATGTGCAGTCCTGCCCACTCGGGTAATTTCCTACCATTTATTATTTACGTGACGAAGCCACGTTAAGCGTTCGGTTGGTTTTCGTGATTTGGCTTTTGCGGGACGAACGCACATTAACGCCCGGGTCTTGGGTGAAAACGCTGAGCAGACTCGAAGACCTCTCTCTCTCCCTAGCGGATTCGGGGCGCACGACCTTTCCAGCCCAGCGAGAGACGATCCCCCCCCTTGACCCCCCACGGTCTTACATGGCGGAGGGGGGGGGGGGGCTTTAGCTTCTTCGTAAAAGGAATCCCACCACTCATTGTAATTGCTCCCAAACGCACGCACCTCGCCAAACACGTTACCCATCGTACACCGATGGCAGAGGCCTTTAAAGCCCAAAAAAAAGATGCATTCCCATCTCACACTTTTAAAAAAACAAACACAATTGAACGAATGCCAATAATAGCAATACCGAGAATTAAAATAAACTTAAATCACCAGCAATGTCTAATACAGACCTAGAAATATGTCCATCACTTTCCGAAGCTCGTCTTTTCAAACAAACATATAATTATTAATATTATTATTAAGCAATTCCTCATTCTTGCCCGATCCCCCCCCTCTCCCCCAAACAGATGTAGCATAACCTATAACAGCACAATATTTTATTTTCCTGAAAATAAACGCACACGCGGGGGAATCACCCCTACTTCCTAAGTGGTACGATCCAAGACGCCCATAAGAACAAATGCAAAGGGGTCTGCGTAACCCTGACCCCCCCACTTCCTCCGGAGCGGACCATTCCCGGGGGGGGGGGCAGAGGTGTGGGGGGGGGTGTCAACTCAAGTCCATTCGTTTGTAATACAGCACAATAGCTCGGATTTCACACATCTGTAAGATGTTTAAATATGAAGAGATTTATCTCCTATCTCCCTTTTTTAAACAAAAAGATTAAATGCACTACCATGAAGGACTTTTTCAGGAAAATAAAAAAAATAAAAAAATTACATTTTCAACGACAGGCAGATAAACAAAAAGCACAACGTAGGTTAAAAAATGAACAATTGAAATAAAATAAAATTACAAACTGTACACTTACTGTACTGTGCAGTTCAGTCACCACCTATTTAAATTCCCCCCCCTCCCGTCCCCCATCTGATAGTCGCTGACAGGTCGGGCCTTGGGGACAGCGATGGGGCGGGGGGGGGGGCGTGAGAGAGTGACGCTCGCGCAAAAAACACTGGCTACTTTCTGATACAAAAATAAGCGTCAATTAAATTACGACCTCGCTCCCGGGTTCCTGCGCGCGTTTCTCTCTCTCGCTCCCCCCCTCGCTCTCTCGCTCGCGTCCCACGCGGCGGCGGGGAGGGTTCCTTCTCTCGCCTCTCACCCACGTCACGGCCATCCCGCCACTGCCGCTGCCGCTGCCGCCGCCGCCAGGGGGTGAGGGTGGCAGACGCTCGGCTAAATTTCCGGCGCGTCGCCGGACACATCTAACGCGGCCGCTCGGAGCGCTCCCGACGCGCCGCTTCTCCCGTTTTACCCGCCTCCTCCTCCTCCCGCCCCCGCATGACGAGAGGCACACACCCGGCCTTTCCATTCTCATCCAGTAGACATAACCCTCGCTCCGAATCGTATAAAAATATAACAAAACACAACGGCGGCGGTGACAATTAAGCCCATGGGCCACGGCAGAAGTTGATGGGGCACCACCAGAGAGGTGCGGTCATTCTTTAGCGGAATCGATCTCCTACGGGCGATAAGCTTCCGGCTTGGCGACGCGTGGCGGTCTGGCGCGATTTGTCCCGATGTCTCACCCACGCGCGCTGGGAGCTTTCCTCTCGGACGCGTCTCACGCCAAACGGCGCTTGGTGCCAAGAAACAAAAAACCCGTGAGCTACATGCAGCGCAGCCGCAAAAAAACGCACGCGCAGATAGCGCGGCAGTTTAATCGTTTAAAAAAAAAATTATGTCTCCACCCGTTGGCCACGCAAGCAAAATGACACCGCGAAAGATGGGCCCCACCGCTCAAGCGGCGGCTGACGCGTAAAACATCTCTGCTCTGAGCCAGTGGAGTGCCCAAGGTGCCAGGTCGGGTAGGTGGGCGAGATCCCGCTTCAGGTTTTCCAGCCGAGAAATTCACTCAACCACCCACGCACGCAACGCGGAGAAGTGGATTGGAAGACACTGGCGGCGGATCGCACCCCTCCCACCGCCCCCCCCCCCCCTCAAAACTCTGCCCGCGTCGAAATCTGCGGCGTCGCCGCCACGATTCCCTGCGTTCACCGGCAGTGCCGCGACCGCGACGGGCAAACCGCACCGCGGCGACGCCTTCTCGACCCACCCACCCAGCTCCACGGCCACGCGGTCGTTACTCCTCCCGTTCGTTCCCCTTTCAAATCTGACGGTGCGGTTGGTCGGGTCCGTTTTGATGCTGTCGCTGGTGCCGGTTTTGGGCCTCTCTCGGCGCGTTTTCTCTGGCGTCGTCGAGAGAAATGCCGAGCGAGCTTTGTCGGGACAAACGCTCGGCTCGGACACTGCATTTTGCCCCGCTTCACAGAAGCCAGGGCTTTCGAAAAAAGAAAAGAAAAAAAACCGAGCCGGTGATCTGGGCCCACCGTTAGCTCGAGAGCCGCCAAAGGGCCTGGCGGAAAGAGCGGCGGCGGGGGCGCGGTGGAAGAAGTGGGCGGAAGTGAACGCTCAAGAAAAACGGAACGGTAATGTGAAGAGGAAACGGGGTTTCTTCCTGGTGCAGGAATAAAAAAAATTAAAATGCTTTCCAGTTAAGCACTCGGCGCATCACCCAACGTCGCCCACCTCTCCTGTCCAACCGCTGTGAGCGTGGGCGCCCTCACCGTGCGGGCGTTCCTCACCAGGCACGAGCAGGGAAACAATTAAAACCGATAATAACAGCTCACGTTACAAATCCCATACCCCCCCCCGCTCCGTTGGTTGTGATTTTGGCGTGTTTTAACATCGAGCACAGCAACAGCTGCGACAACCACCTTGCCCAATCCACCCCACCCGTCATCATCCCCTCCTCGCCCTCTCTCCTAGCCCCCGCGCCTACCCATCCCCCAGGAACCAGCAGTGGGAAAAAAACACCTCTTCCTGCACATTTACTCAAAGGTGAGCCAAACATTTTGTCCTCGGGCTAACCGATAAAAGCGCCGCCACGTCGGCGCCCGACCTGCCGGCGAGCGGAGGGAAGAGAAAGTGAAAGTGGCAACGCCCTCGAATCAATCGTCGCCAAAGGGTTGCGATAAGTCGAGGAGACCTCGAGGCAGCCTCTTCTAAAACCCGCTCTCCAAGTCTGGCTGGCAAAGAAGGCGGCGACGGTGGTGGCGGCGGCGGCGGTGTAAAAAATAAAAAAAACGGGAGCGGGCCTCGGGCAGCCTCCTCGTTAAACGCTCGCGACGGTGCGGACGCCGCGTTTATGACGTCAGACAAATCAGCGGCAATCCCGGAGCGACTCGCCGCTCACGATCGTCGCCTCCGGTTGTCGGCTGGCTCATTGACGTACGGCGTCACGTTACACGTCTCAAACTGGGGGGGGAGGGGGGGGGCCCACCCCCCCCCCCCCCCTTTGCTCTCAGCGACCGATCGGCTACGCGATGAGCACCCGCCAAATCGAAAGTCGCTTCGCAGAACACCACCTTTCCCGGCTCCCTTTTTTCTTGTTGCCCGTTTGTTTTCCTCCCGACCAATCAAGGCACGCAAAAGTCAGCTTCGTTTGTGTCGTACTAGTCAACCGCTAACGAGCCACTGCCTTGCTGGCTATTGATGACATCATGGAGGGGGAGAGACAGAGGAGGTGCGAGAGTTGCAACGCTTGCACGGTTGGTGGTGGTGGTCGTATCGTTAACAACGAAGGGGGCTGCATTGGACGATGGGACGTCTCAGGAAGTGGCGGTTGGGGGGCGGGGAAGGCATGCAATCAAATGCACCGACTCGCTAATCGAGTCGATCGTCCATCGCCATGCGTCCCAACGGTTCTAACACTTTGACAATTAGACTCTTTCTCTCTCTCTTTTCAATCCCCCCCCCGTCGAAGAACAAACGGCGCGTCCAGGCAAGCCGCGCCGCGAAGACAAAACGGTGAACGACAGAATTGAACGAAATCCCCAATAAAAGAACTAAATGGGCTGTGAGAAAACGAACAACCCAACGGGGTTCGAGCGCGCCGGGAGACCAGTGGGAGAGCAGCCGCCCCCCCCCCTTCCTGGCCCCCCCCACTCCCCCGGCGACAGCACCAGATGTTTATTTATTTTGTTTGAAAACTACGCGTAGATCATCCCGTCGATCATCGTCACCCGTTTTAAATCGTCCCAATGTCGCGAACGGCGCCGACACAAACCCAACCGCTCCAAGCCACCAGCCCCCGCGCCATCCCCCCCCCCCCCCGGCCAAGGCCGGGGGGTTTCCCCCCCCCACATCCCTGTCGACCGGCACGAGAGGTACAGGACCCTAGCCCGAGCGCGCACACTCCCCCTACCGGCGTACGCCGCGTGGCGCCTGCTGAAAAAGCAAGCGCCCGCCGTCTCATTTAGTTATCGGCGGCAAGCTGTCACTGCCGCCGCCGCTGGCGTGGCGTGACGACGAGGCATGGCGCGGCGTCACACGGAAGCCAGCGAGCCGGCATCGGCGACGCCGTTCAGCTGCGGTTGAGGCTGCGCGGAGGAGGAGATGGCGAGAGCGGCGGTCTTCGTTGCCAGTGCCGAGGCGGCGGCGTCGTCACGACCGCCGTGGCAGGCCGCCGCCGATGACGACGAAGGCGCCGCCGGTGCTGCTCCCGCCGATGCCGCTCCCGCCGATGCCGTCGCCGCGGCCGTAGCTGCCATTGCCGCCGCGGTGACGACACAAACGCTGGGGGGAGGGCCGGTGACCCCCGCCATCATGTCGCTGTGTACAAAGATGAAAACAATCGTGCATGTTATTATTTAACATCATTATTAAAATTTGGCTTGTCTACCCAGGAAAGACTCTCGCTGAGGCTCTGCAGTAGCAACGCCCCGTGTAGTTTCAGTTGCTGTGTGGGATCTATTGTTGGCATGTTAGGCAAATACACTGTGTGCGTTTTGCCTTGGGGAGGAAGCCCTCGAAGCAGAACAAGGGGAGAATATTCACACTCCAGAGGCAAACTCACACGCAACTCACCCTCAAACACACAAAGATCGCCCGTATAACCTTAAACAGACTGTTGGGGCAAGTGCTGTTTGCGAGCACCTATGAAGGCCGGCACAGCACACGAGGGGGGGGGTGGGTGGCCTGTCTCCCCGGTGCTGATGTTGACACACCGTACCAGGCACTCGACCTAGTGAAGGCCTAGAACCGGTCCAGTTGTTCGTCACCGATGTTGGGTCGTGAAAAGGGAATCGAACTTGGGGTCGCCAGGTTCTTGGCGCAGTGCGCAAGCCATGACACTGCTGCGCCGTGAATGTTACAAATTAATATTTCATCTTAAGACGTGAAATTAATAGGCACGATCAGAATGTGTGTACGTACGTATGCACGTGGAACTTCTTCCACACCGTACGTAGCCTCGAACTGTGCTACTGTCGGAGGTGAGTGGTGAGTATAATAGGTGAGTGGTGAGTGTTGGGGGGGGGGTGGTGGTGAATATATTGGGGCGTGTGTATGGGAGAGACGTACGAGGGCGTGTACATTTGCGTTGCCGCGCGGGATTCGTCGCTGCTTGGACCTGGCGAGGCCTGGCTGCTCGCCAGGCCGGCATCCCCAGGGCAGTCCAACTCATCCTGGGTTAGCTCCAGCCCCAGGCAGTGCTCAAAGTCCTGGCAAAGGGAGGGAGGCACGCACGCGCGTACACAAAGATAAAGACAAAGATCCCCCATATAGCCTTAACAGACTGTAGGGGCAAGTGCTGTTAGCGAGCACCTATGAAGGCCGCAACGGCACACGAGGGGGTGGGTGGCCAGCATCACGCCCGACCGCCTTTGTCTCCCCAGTGGCGATGTTTACACACTGCACCAGGTACTCATTTGAGGCTGAGTCGACCTAGGGGAGGCCAGGGACTGGTTCAGATAATCGTCACTGGTGTTGGCCGTGAGCGGGAATCGAACCCGTGTCGCCGGGTTCATAGCGCAGCGCGCTAACCGCTACACTATCGCTCCACACACACACACAGACACACGTGTAAATGTACGGATACACAAAAAGCAGAGACAGATTCCCCCATGTCACTGTTAAAGGCTGGCATGGTGGACGAGGTGTGGGGGGGGGTGACTAGCATCATACCCAGACACATTTGTCTCCCAACTGATGATGTATACACACTTGTATGATGGACTCAAGGCCGAGTCAACCTACGGAAGGCCCAGGAACGGTTGAAATAATCGTCACTGGTTTCGATCATTCAGACGCTGTCTTCCCGACAGACCTGTTTCTTCACCTGAGGACGGCTGCTTGTGTTGTGGCCGAAACGTCGTGAGAATTATTTTATCATGTTTTATTATTTTTATTATTTTATTATTTCCCTTCTACTTGACTTTACCGAAAGAACCAAGAAGATGAATCGTCACTGGTGTTGGTGGCTATGAGCGGGAATCGAACTCGGGCCGCCAGGTTCGGAGCGCAGCGCGCAAAACGCTACACCGCCGCTCCCCATATACACACAAAAGCGCGCACACACGCACAAGCGCGCACGCACACACACACACGCACAAGTGCGCACACGCACACACACACGCACGCACACACACACGCACGCACGCACACACGCACAAGCGCGCACACACGCACTCACCAGATCGTCTGGCCCCTCCCCGTCAGCCACCTGCTCGTCGGCGCCAGCCCCACCGTCCGTCGCGGCAGCGGATACCGTCACCCCCCCATCCGCCTGCAGTGGGTCGGTCTGCTCCCCGCAAACAGGGACACCCACCGGGCAAAGCTCATTGTCACGCGGGGGGTGGGGGGGGTGTGAAGTGGCGACGTGGGGGTCGGGGGGGGAGGAGGGAACGCACCGACCGGAGAAAAAGGAGCCGTGTGGCCAGTTACGTCAAATTTCGGCAAATGACATGTCCGGTTAGTTCCCGTGAACGTACGTCGCAAACCAAGCAAAGTGAATGCTTAACATCATTTACGCAACTGACCGCTCGCTTGTTTGGTGTAAGACACAAAGTCATGCACAAGGCATGGCTTGTGTAACATCTAAATGTGACTGCGTCTCAACACTCAGTACAGAAACAGTGGGCGTAGTTGTGTAATAAAAAATCAGTCATAGGTCTCTATCCAAGTCTATGGGTCCCAATCTGGGTATATGGGTCTCTGATAGTCTATGGGTTCACTATCTGGGTGTATGGGTGAAGCTGTGGGTCTCTGTGCGAGTCTATGGGTCTCTATGCAAGTCAATGCAATGTGGCTTCACGCAGCGTCTAAACGCAAACGCACTTTTAAGATGCTGTTCAGGAACAGTGGGCGTATTTATATTACAGACGGAGGCAGCGAGAGGGGGAGAGAAGTACGTTCTTAAGCCTGGACTTGAGCAGGGGCAGGAAGCTAAAGATTTCCGTACAACCTGAATGCTGTTAGCGAGTAGCGCCTATGAAGGCCCGTACGGCACATGAGGTGGTGGGTTGCCAACACCACGCCCGACCGCCTTTGTCTCAACAGTGGCGATGTTTTTAAAACACCACACCAGGGACTCATTTGAGGCCGAGTCGACCTAGGGGAGGCCCAGGACCGGTTCACCGGTGTCGTCCGTAAGTGGGAATCGCACTCGGGTCGCCGTGCTCGCAGCGCACGCGAGCGCTAACCGCTGTGCCACCGCTCCCCCCGACATTTTTGTTGCGGTGCGGTTCGTCGTGGGGGACGACTGGGACTCACCGTCGCCCGAGCGCCGACTCGCCCGCCGCTCGCGCCGTACGCCACCCCGCCGCCGCCGCCTCCACCGCCGGCTTCCTCCGGGCTGCAGCGCGGCCCCGCCGACGGCTGCAGCGCCAGCGCCTGCGCCTCTCTCTGCAGCAGGGCCGTGTTGCTGGCCGCCTGCGCGGCACAACGAGGCGCATCACCGTCAGCTCCACACACTCGCGAGTTACAGACCCGAAGCATAAGGCTTCAAAATTTCAAGCCTCCAAGTTCGAGCCACGAAGTTCAACACCTGGGGTTCAAGGCCCAGATTTCAAGACTCGAAGTTGAAGGCTTCAAGTTCAAGCCTGAAAGTTCAAGACCAGAAGTTCTAGCCCAGAAATTCAAGACCCGGATTTCAAGACTCCCAAGTTCTAGCCCAGAAGTTCAAGACCAGAAGTTCAAGCCTCCAAGTTCAAGACCAGAAGTTCTAAATCCGGAGTTCCAGACCCAGAGTTCCAGACCCAGAGTTCAAGACTCCAAGGTAGAGACGGGCATGGGGGGGGTGGGTGTGCATCTCCGGTTTACAGGAAATGAAACGGACGCTGGAAATTCCACATCTCGTGTGGTTATGGTTACGGCAAGCAGTGGGGTCAAGTGAGCGAGTATAATTATGGAAAGGGTTAAGGCTAGCGGCCGGTTATTTGGTGTGGTTACTGTTACGGCTGGGGTAAGGATCAAGGCAAGTGTCCTGATCATCTGCTGTGGTTACGGTTAGGGCTTGTGGCACACGCCTACCTGCATGCCGTGTATCTGGCTCTGCTGGCTGATCTGGTGGTTCACCGCCTGCAGCTCCATCTCCAGCCGCATATGGTCTCGCTCCGAGCAAGGTGCCATCGCCCGCTCCCTGTCGCACGCACACACGCACCGACGCGGACACGAGCACAATCACATTATCGTCACGGCCGTTCAGTCGCATGGCGAGGGAAACTAAAACCTAAAACTTAAAAACTATGCTTAGCTTGCCAGGCAAGGCGCACTTGAGCTAGCCACAAATGATAGCTCAACGAATTTGCTTATTATCGCGTGGAAATTTAGAGCAGCCAAATACTTAAAAAAGCATGTTTCGAATCGTGGAAGGAAAAATCTGGAGTGACCAAGAGAAAAATCCACACGATCATGGGGAGAACATGCAAACTCCAAATATACAGGAGTGAGGATCGGGATCGAACCCACGACCTCCTTGTATACCAGGCGAGATAGTTAACATCTCTGCTATAATTTCCCACGCGCTAAGCCACTTTGTTGAGCTATCATTTGTTGCCAGCTCAGTGGGTGCTCACCTGGTAAAATAAAAAGTTTTTGTGGTTTTAGTTTAACCGAGTCAGGAGTCTACCAACGGGCCGTGTGGGTGGCGTGGGGGGGGTCCCCGTGTGTGTAGGGAAGGCCGGATCGTCGCGTGCTGTGGTCGTACCTGTCCGTGTACTGCGGGGTGGGGCTGGGCTGAGACGGGTACACGTTGGTGGGCGAGTTCCAGCCGCAGGAGCTCGAGTAGTTGACAAAGTAGTCTGCGAAGCACGGGGTGAGAATCGGGGCGTCTAAGGACGAGTGACAGGCGGACATCGACCGATCAGTACGGTGCGCGCTGCACATCAATGACGGTGTCGCGCGGCCCCTTTTGAGCCGCCCGGCCACCGCAAGGTCTGTGCTTTATACACGACCAGGTGGGTGGGTGCGTGGATTGGTGGGTAGGTGGCTGGGTGGGTAGGTGGCTGGGTGAGTGAGTGGCTGGGTGGGTGTGTGGATGGGTGGGTAGGTGGCTGGGTGGGTAGGTGGCTGGATGGGTGGCTGGGTGAGTGTGTGGATGGGTGGGTGGGTGGGTGGCTGGGTGGATAGCTGGGTGGGTGTGTGGATGGGTGGGTAGGTGGCTGAGTGGGTAGGTGGCTGGGTGGGTGGCTGGGTGAGTGCGTGAATGGGTGGGTGGGTGGCTGGCTGGGTGGGTAGGTGGCTGGGTGGGTGGGTGGCTGGGTGGGTGGCTGGCTGGGCGGCTGGCTGGGCGAGTCGGTGGTTGAGTGGTTGGCTGGGTGTGTGGGTAGATGGTTGGCTGGGTGAGTAGTTCGGTGGTTTGCTGGGTAGGTGGTTGGCTGGGCGGGTGTTTGGTTGGTTGTGTGGCTGAGTGGGTGGGTAGCAGGATATTTGGCTGGGGTGGGTGGGTAGTTGCCTGGCTGGGTGTGTGTGGGTGGCAGGGCGTGTGTGGCTGTCGGCCCTCACCGGTGACGTTGACAGGCCGCGTGGCCGAGCCTTGGGAGGCTGTGGCCTGCACAGGGCCCGTGTTGCGGAAGGAGGTGCGCGCCGAGCGGGAGATGGCGCCCCACTTGGACACCGTGGGGCTCTCGCCAAACGGGATTATGGGGTCCTCGTCTTTGGGGCGGCGCTGGGGCGGAGAGCACGTGACGACGGGTTAAGGGGCGAGCGGGCACCAGGACGGGCGACGGATGGCCGTACGATCGAACGAGCACATTAATGTACATAACCGACGAATGATCGAATGCCCAATTAAATCGGCGAATGAATGTACGAGTGCACCGATGATTTAATGGAAATAATAACAATTCACATTTGTAAAAGTGCTGCACTGCATCCGTGGATCACAACGAGACACCACCATGTATGGAAAGCCAGGAAATAAACAGAACCTGCAGGGTAAACGGCCAGAACTTGTCAGGTGAGTTTGTCAAGATAGGACTTAAACAATGGTTCTAACGACTCCGATCGTCTTATGAGTAAAGACAAAAAGCGATACAAAAAACCTGGAAGCAGCGCTGGAAAAATCCGATCACCTCAAGAACAGAACCTTGACGTCGGAGTACTTAAAGAGAAGAAGGCGATCCCGAAGATCTCAGGGACCTCGTTGGGAGCTTAAAAACAGAATCAGTTCCAGTAGATATCGTGGGGCTAACCCAGTGAGAGCCTTGCAGGTCAGCAGGATCAGATAGCTCGCTCGAGACTTAACGGGTAGCAGCCAGTGCAGAGAGAAGAGAGCAGGCGGGTCATGTGCTCACGAAACAAAGGCACGATGGTGGAAATCGAAACTAAACTATTTATTTTATTTTACCAGGGTAAGGCACACTGAGCTATATAGCTCTTTTTCAGAACTAACCTGATAGCTCAATGAAAGTGGCTTACCGCGTGGAAAATTATAACAGTGAAATACTCAAGATGCACGTTTCTAAATGCGGAGGGAAAAACCGGAGGACTCGGAGAAAAATCCACATGACACCGGGAAGAGACACACATGCAAATTCCAAATATACAGCAGGATCGAACCCACGACCTCCTGTATACCACGTGAGGTAATGAGCATTGGCAGTCGAACGAATGAACATTGAAATGCAATGGTGAACAAATGAATGAAGAGGCCCACGAACAAATGAACTAACGTCAAAATAAACTCATGAATCCATGCACTAAGGGACATTGGATGGAACGCGACTTCATCGCCAGTGAAGAAAAATTCATCAATCGACCACCAGGGAGCGCTGTTAAATTGTTTACCACAGTGGTGAGGAGAGGGGGTGTGGTGGTAAAAATCAACAGCAACCATTGCCAGTGACAATTGCATCATGGGCCTGAAGCCGTTGCAGGGCCCGAGCTTGAACCACCGCAGCTTCTCAGCATCGCCTCCGCTGCTCCGCATGTGCGACACGCCGGTTGTGAACGCCCGTGTGTGCCTGCCTCGGGTTGCTATCGCACCGATTTTCCAATCGCTCTTGGATGACTCCATTGAAGTCACACAATAGGACGACTTCATTGAAGTCATCGCATAGGACGACTGCGTTAAATCACCCGAAAGGACGACTTCGTTAAAGTCACCCGATAGGAAGACTCCATTAACGTCACCAAACAGAACGACTCCAATGAAGTCACCCAACAGGACGACTCCATAAACGTCACCCAAGAGGACGACTCCATTAACGTCACCC
>CM025656.2:3125838-3138353 GCA_014621495.2 Entosphenus tridentatus
ACGTCACCCAACAGGACGACTCCATTAACGTCACCCAACAGGACGACACCATTAACGTCACCCAACAGGACGACTCCATCGAGAGTTGGGGGGTGGTGGGGGGGTGGACGGACGGACAGGAAGTAGTACCTGGTCGAGCCACATCTCGTCGGTGGAGCGGTGGTACACCTCGCCCCAGCGCACGCACTCCGTCTGCGACGACGGGGTGTCGCTGCGACTCAGCTTCACCTGCGGCAGAGAGATGCGAGTGTCACGGAGACGGACGCCGGATCGGCAGAATTCATCAAATCGCCGGGGGCAGCCCCACCTTGTCCCGCTGAATGTAATTTGGGTCGCTGGTAGAATCGAGTAAGTGGCACGTGACTAGTAGAAAGCCGCGGCGGTAGCGAGAGGTGTCCTGGATGTGGTATGCCGGGTGTTCCAATATTTTCTTGAACGCAGACACGGACGAACCCGACTACAATTAAGCTCCAATCTCACGGAGACCCATGGCCGGTGAGTTCCTTTCTCACCGAATATTTTGTCGGTTGCTGCCAGACTGTCGATGTCTACACGGTGGTGTGGCCCGCCTTTGTCTCCCCAGTGCTGATGTTTCACTCTGCACCGGGTACTCGTAGAGCCAGACCAAGGTCGCTAGATAATTCTTATCATTCAGTGTTGCTGCCCGAGACTCACAGAGCCAGAGCGAGGCCCCTAAAGGAGTCATCATTCAGTGTTACTGGCCTGAGGCTCAGAGCCAGACCAAGGCGCCTATCGGAGTATTATTATTCAATGTTGCTGGCCTGAGACTCAAAGAGCCAGACCAAGGTCATTAGAGAATTCTTATAATTCAGTGTTGCTGCCCGAAACTCACAGAGCCAGTTCAAAGCCCCTATCGGAGAGTCTTATAATTCAGTGTTGTTGGCCTAAGCCTCAAGAGCCATACCAATGTCCCTATAAGAGTCTGATAATTCAGTGTTGCTACCCGAGGCTCACAGAGCCATACCAATGTCCCTATAGGAGTCTTATAATTCAGTGTTGCTACCCGAGATTCACAGAGCCAGACCAAGGCCCCTATAAGAGTCTGATAATTCAGTGTTGCTGCCTGAGACTCACAGAGCCAAACCAAGGCCCCTATCAGAGTCTGATAATTCAGTGTTGCTACTCGAGGCTCACAGAGCCAGATGAAAGCACCTGAAGAAGCTCGACGCAAACGCCGCCCCCCAAGCAGCGCGCGCAGGAGCCGTACCGTCATGTCAGAGCCGCTGGTGGCCATGACGTCGCGCGGCTTCGCCTCCTTGCCAGCGATGTACGAGCTGATGGCCTCGCACGACCACGGAGAGTACTGCGACGGGAACTCGCTCTCCGCGTAGGCGAGGGGGGGCGCGCGCCCGCACGCCTCGCCGCCTCCGTCTTCCTCCTCCTCCGAGTACTGCAAGGGCAATAGGGTCCACCCCCCCAAACCCGTGAAGCCTTAACCGACTGTTGGGGGCAAGCGCCGTCAGTGAGCAGCAGCAGCGCCTACGAAGGCGATCACTGGCAGACGAGGGGGGTGGGTGGCCAGCACCACGCCCGGCTGCCTTTGTCCCCCAAGTGGTGATGTTTGACACATCGCACCCGGCGACACTCATTTTAATGCCTACCAACAACAACTGCCATTCGCCACTCAGTGGTGGTGACGTCACCACGACGCTTGTGCCAGGCTAGGTGCACGTTGAGGCCACGTGAAGTGTCGAACGCCCACTGGCAGGAGGTCACGGGGCAGACCCAGATGCCACAGGTCGACTGACTGAGATGACCGAGATGACTGGCTGATGCACCATCTGTGCCCCCTACTGTGGCAACTTGTTGTGCTTTAGCCACCCGGCGCTCCGCTCGTTGTTAACACCTATCACGACCCAAACCCCTTACATTAACCCTACACTACACTTACCATTACATCGATCAATACGCCTACCCCAACCCCCATCACTCACAGTACTCCTACTCCCGAACACTGCAACGACCAGGCTCCATCCTACTCGGTGGACGTACTCTCTCTCGACATGCAGCAGCTCTAGCAACAGTAGTAATGGCAACAGCACTTCAGCTCACAGCGGATTCATCGGCATTAGCTGTTGCAGCAGCAGTAGCAGCAAGGCGCACCAACGTGCACCCGGTTGGGGGGGGCCCAACGCAATGCGGCCGCTCACCATTGGCGCGTACTCCTCTCCGCCGTAGGGGGCCATGGCGAGGGGGGGCGGCGTAGGGGAGTGGGCGAAGGGGGGCGGGGAGACGGGCGGGGCGCCCGGGCGAGCCACCTTCAGCTGCGCCAGCAGCTCGGCGCGCCGGCGGTGCAGCTCCTCCAGGCTCGGCGGGGGCTGCGCGTACGGATCCTGCGGGACGACACCAGGAGAGCGTTGGAGCCGGCGCACGGTTAAACGCACGTCGCGGTCCAAATTGGCGACATTGTTAACTGCCTCACGTGATATACAGGCGGTCGTTTGGTTCAATCCTGACCCTGACGCCTGCTGCATATTTAGAGTGTGCGTGTCTCTCTTTCTCTCTCATCATCATCATGGTGGCTAGGAGATGTTAACTACCTCGCCTGGTATACAGGAGGTTGTGGGTTCAATCCTGACCTTGAAGTCTGCTGTTTATTTGCAGTCTGTGTGGCTCTCTTTCTCCCCGTGGTTGCTTGGATTTTTCTTCCGGGCCTCCAGTTTTTTTCACATCCACATTTAGAATTAATGTCACGCGTTAAGAGTATTTGGCTGCTATAAATTACCAGGTGATGATAAGCCACTTCGTAATCATCTGTGATGTCTAGGTCGCTTCTGTGGGGGCCTTACCTGGTAATATAAAACTAAAAAGTTTAAAAACATTTTTTTACCAATTTTTAGTTTCTAAATATTAGCCTCCCCCCAACACACCTACAATTTAAATTGTTGGCAAAAGCACACAGCAGCAACATCACTCAATGGGAGAAAACAGAGCGTGTTTGCAGCCAGGCTACACGATTGTGGAATTCCCTTCCTGCTCCTTCTCGGTTCGTCAGAGAAGCTGAATCTGTTATGCTTTTTTAAATCGTCTTAAAACTCCTGTTCTTTTCCTGACGGGCCTTCTCTCCGTAACTTAAGCTTCATGTAAAAAGCGTGTGAATTGCGCCGCTACATATAGAAAGCCGAGTTAATTTTTATCATGTTCCTGGAAGGCTAACGAGCGCTTGGCAGGCTGGCGCTTGCGTGAACAGGCCCCTGTGCGATCTTAGGGGATGGTTACCACTGCGGTCCGATAGGCTTAGGGCAGGCCACGCATTCAAACATAAAGCGCAAATTTATAAACACAGTTGTTGCCAGGATGGAAACATTCCCCCCGATTTAGTGTGGTTAAAGGTGCTGTACGGCTCACAAAAGTGGATACCACAGAACTACCCCCGAGATCGCTACACGTGACCTCCGGTCCACGCAGAAGCGAGCAGCACCACCCCACCAGCTATGAGCTGTCTGTCTCACGACGGTTACACTGATATTTCATAATCCCGAGACCTGCAATCAGACGAATCGTGATAAATCACATCTGCGCACGAGCGTGCTGGCCAACAACCGTATCGTTATGGAGATTCGACTCGGCAATGTTTTCTTTCGCGACCGCACAGCTAAAATCGACTGCGGCTCTCACCCGTGGCACGCTGGCGGGCCGGTGCTGCTGCTGCTGCTGCATCTGCGGCGGTCCGTGTGGTGCCGCTGGCATGTGCCCGCCCTGCGGCGGCTGGAAGTACCCGGCCTCCAGGTGGCCGTGCGACGGTGGCAGCGACCCACCCCTCACCGCGTAGCCGGTCTCGTGCGCCGGGCCGATGCCGCCATCGCGCTGGCCCGGCGGGTACGGTGACGGCGCGTGGGGGGGCGGCGGCGCACGCCACGCCCGCCGAGAGTCGTACGCCGCGGCCGCCGCGGCGTGGTGGTGGTGATGGTGGTGGTGGTGGGGCGGCGGCGGCGGAGGCGGCGCTCCGTGGTGACCCATGTGGTACCCGCCCGGGAGCGGCGGTGGAGGTGGCGACGCATAAGCGTGGTGCGTGGGGGGCGGCGGCGGCGGCGGGTAGGGACCGTAGGGGTCCGCCGGTGACGGGGGAGGGTACGCGTGGGGCACGGCAGGGCCCCCCAAAGAGGAGTCCGGGGGGGCCCCCTGCCTGTGCACGTAGCGGGGAGCGTAGGGGGAGCTTGGGTGTTGGGTCTGACAGTACGGGGCTGCGGAGACACAAACGCGGAAGACACTCAAGACGACGAAGACAACGATACAACGAGCAATTATGGACTGTCTGAATAAGACATGACGGGATGCAAAGACGTCGCAAAGAACCGGTGGGGCATAATTAGTTTCAAGAGCGGGAGAGATGCAGTCGGTTTTCAGACAATAGGAAGGTCTTGAGGCTGGACTTGGAAAAAGGGCAGAGGGTCAACGGCACGGATGGCTGGGGGAAGGCGACCAATGGCCACGCTGTACAATTTCGCATCGCACGGCGACAGTTGATATTTTTTGTGCCGTACGTTTAAGAATTTAGATCGCGCCGCGAAATTCTAAATTCACGTCAACATCCTGACTGTATCGGGGACACGTGACACGGTAATCGTACGTCGTGCATTCTATATCGTCTCAACTAAAACTACTACTTCTAGATTCGAAGCTTTCGTGACTGCAAGGATTCATATTCGAAGGTTTTTTTTTACATGCACCTTTACATCATCCGCACCTAGTTTACACAACAAAGGCTCATTCCTAACAGCGTGCTTCAGTTGCACGGAACCTCACAAAAATAATATTCAGGGCCTACCTTGGCTCCTCCCACCCTCAACCAGTATATATACAAGGACTGTTTTCTTGGAATTTCTCTCACTTGATACAGCAATCGTGCTGTGACTGTTCCACCTGAAGACGGAGGCTTGTGTTGCCTCCGAAACGTAGTGATTTTTATTAGATTTTTATTTTACTTTTATTAGTTTTAATTTTTTACCTACGTGACTTTACCGAAAAAGAAAAAAAACCTAAGAATAAAACTACTACTACCATTTACTATTTTTATATTACCAGGTAATGAGCTATGTAACTCTTTTCAGAAGAGATCTGGCCACAAATGATAGCTCAACGAAGTGGCTTATCACGTGGAAATGCATAGCAGCCGCATACTCTAAATGCACGTTGATTCTAAACGTGGAGGGAAAAACCGGAGGGCCCAGAGAAAAATCCACGCGACCACAGGGAGACAAACATGCAAACTACAGGTAGTCCCCGACTTACGGTGGAGATGCGTTACGACGACCCCATCGTAAGTCGAAAATACCGTAAGTCGAAGATGGCCTAGCCTACCCAGGAGTCAAAGAATGGTGATAATTTAGCAAAACAGAGCAATTTACAGTACCGTACTGTATAAACTATATACGTACAGTACATCCCGGCAGCGTCCCAACGTACAGTATCGTACCTCGTACGCTGCTACGTTTGCCTGCCGCGCGAAATGTAAAACATTTGACAATTTTGTCATATCCCTATCGCCATCGTAAGATCGAAATATCGTAAGTCGGACCATCGCAAGTCGGGGACTACCTGTACAAATATACAGCAGCAGGCGTCAGGGTTGCGATCGAACCCACGACCTCCTGTATACCAGGCGAGGTAGTCGACATCTCCTAGCCACCGCGGCGCCAACTGGAGTCGGGTTCAACGCCAAGGCCACCGCCGCAAGCGCCGCACGCATTGCAGGCCCTCACCTCGGTAGTGCTGGTGGTCGTACGCTAGCGCTGGCGGCGGCGGCGGCGGCTGCTGCTGCTGCTGCTGCCCACCGCGTGGGTCCTGGAAGTAAACGTCAACGGGGGGCGCGTGGTGGGGGGGCGGTTGCGGTTGCTGCAGCGGCGGTGGCGGCTGCTGCGGCTGCTGCGGCGGTGGCGGGGGGTAGAGCACCCGGCTCATGGGGTGCGCGTGGGGGTGCCCATGGGCGTGTGGGTGGTGGTGGTGGTGGTGGCCGTGCGGCACCGGGACACCTTTGCCAGTCAGGTCGGGAGCGCCGAGTCCGCCCGGTTGAAGGTGACCACCCAGAGCCGCGTAGGGACCCAGGTGGGATTTCGGAGGGGAGCCGATTTTGCTGTAAGAGACGGACACGGGGGCGAGCCGCACGCAACACACGCACACGCTACTCGTTAGCACGGTTGGCTACGTACGGCGCAAACGATATTCAACATTACGTACACACATAGCAAACGCCAACTCATTTTGCAGCTATCGAACGCGCGCAAGTGTTTTGTTACGATTCATAGGCGTGGCAAAGCATGGACAAGCGGGATGGCAGCCAGGTGGTAGTGAGCCGGCGCTATCAACAACTGCCCAAGCTCTGCCGTCCTCTCTCTATTAAGATGTTTCCAGCCAATTCATTTACGTGGGAGGAAACCAGAGAACACGGAGGGAACCGATTCACTCACTGTACCGCCATCTCCTGGGCGAGCCGAGTTGTGCGGTGACCCATCAAACCAACCCCGCCCCCGCTTCCACAGCCCAGGATAACAAGGCCATGTGCGTAGCCACCACCGCCTGGCATGCCACACGAGCTTCGTGATTTAAAGCATCTCCCAGAAGCAATCAAATTCGTCGTAACGCGTGTGGAGGGGGGTGGAGGTGAATCGTCGCGTACCGATCTGACACACGGTGGTGGGGGCCCATGTGACGGCCGTATCCCGATGAACCTATCAACCAATCACAGCGGTTTTCCAGTTTCAGTTCGGGACAGTGTAGACTTGTCCCAACTGGCGTAGCAATACGTGCCCTTATTTTGATTCAACAGCCACTCCTTGTCGAACCGGTCTTGCAACAGTCGCGTTGAAACATTTTGGTTTTATTGTTATGACGCGTCTCTCCGACAACAGTCGGGTCTGTCCGTCGACATACATATATACACATACGTACGTCTAACAACTTTACAATGCTCCAGCCAAAACTACAAAACCCCCAGCGCCAATCGCCAAGAAACTTAACCACACAAGGGGGGGGGGGGGGGGGCTTGATTGGCATGTGGAGTGAACATCAGCTGTTAATGCAGAGGCGGCTGCGCGTGGTGCTGTCCGTCGCCTCGTGCTCTCTTACAGCCTTAACTGGGCGCTGCGGTAACAAGAAGTTAACTACCTCGTCTGGTCTACAGGAGGTCGTGGGTTCGATCCCGACCCTGATGCCTGCTGCATATTTGGAGTTTGCATGTCTCTCTCTCTCTCGTCATCATCAAGGTGGCTAGGAGATGTTAGCTACCTTGCCTGGTGTGCAGGAGGTCGTGGGTTCGATCCCGACCCTGACGCCTGCTGTATATTTGTAGTTTCCGTGTCTCTCTCTCTCATCATCATCATCATCACCGTGGCTAGGAGATGTTAACTACCTCGCCTGGTATACAGAAGTCTCTCTCCCCGTGGTCGCATGGATTTTTCTCCGGACCCACCGGTTTTTCCTTCCACATTTAGAAACGTGCGATTAAGATTATTTTGCTGCTTTTCATTTCCACGTGATAAGCCACTTCGTTGAGCTATCGTTTGTGGCCAGGTTGCTTCTGAAAAAATATCTAATCGCTCAGTGGGCTTTCCTTGGTAAGATGAAACATAGTTTAGTTTCATAAGTGCTCGCTAACAGCACTTGCCCCAACAGTCTGTTAAGGCTATACGGGGGATCTGTCTTCGTCTTGTGTACGTGTGTGCGTGAAAAATTGCACGACCCACCTCTCGTGTGCCGTACAGGCCTTCAGAGGCGCTCGCTTAACAGAGCTTACCCCAAAAGTCTAACAAACTATACAAAGGATCTTTATCTTGGTGAAATTTCACGTGCGTGTCCGTACGTATGCGAGTGTGCATTTGGGTGCGCACATGCTTACGCGCGGAAACGCGAATATGTGCGCGCGCGAGTGTGTGCGAGTGTGTGCGTGCGTATGCCAGCGTCCTTACTTGTCCGGCGGCGACCCCGACAGCGACCCCGGCGCGCTGGCGCTCGCCTCTCCCACCTTGCCGCCGCCCAGCGCAATCCTCACCCCCAGCCCGGCCGCGTGGCCGATGCTGAGCCCGGCCGGCAGGCCCAGGCCCCCGCTGACCTCCGCGCCGAACCCACCCGGGTCCGTGCCGCGCGCCAGCAGCTGCGGCGAGCTGCCGCCTCCGCTCATGAGGCCATTCTGCGTGGGCAGGAGCTTGGACGCAAGCGGCTCCAGTCCCGAGGAGCCCATGCCAACCTTGTTGAGTTGCGTGAGAGATTGGCTGGTGCCTCGACCGCCCGCCAGTTTCTTGTTTTTCAAGCGGTACCTGGTTGGGAGGGGGGGGTGGTTTGGAGGAAGCGGTCGCGTGGTTTTGGTAGCACGAAAATGTACGAGAGGCCGCCGTTGTTCGGATTCATTTGAGCAAATCGGGATGGCGTGCGTCAATGACGAGACGATGTCGCGCGTAATGACATTACGGGGGGTGGGGAAGTGAGACGCATGTGGCGTGTGATGTCATCGCCTCGGCCGCAAAGGGCTGATCCATCCGGCGCTGGATTCTATCACAAAGTTTTGGGCAAATTCTCTGATCGGAAAAGCCAATTTTCTCCAGAATAAGTCCCTAATAGCAATGCAACTTTGTACAAAAAATTGATTTGTATCGGATTGTCTTTAGGGGCAGTTATCGTGACCCATGATAAAGACAAGACAGATGGACAGCGATAGCTCAACAAACACAACTCTGGTTGCAGAATGAAATAAACCAGTGGGGGGCGACGTCCGATATAGAAAAATATTATTTTTTACTTTACCAGGTAAGGCCCACTGAGATATTTTTAGGTCTTTTTCAGAAGCGACCTGGCTATCAAATGATAGCTCAAACGAATTGGCTTATCATCAAGTGGAAATGTTTTTTTTATAGTAGCAGCCAAATCCTCGAAACGTATGATGTTGATTCCACATGTGGAGGGAAAATCCGGAGGGCCCCGAGAAAAATCCACGCGACCACGGGGTGAGAGAGACACCACAAACTTAAAATATACAGCAGGCATCAAAGGGGGTCGGAATCGAACGCACGACCTCTTGCACACCAGGCGAGGGAGTTGACATCCCCGAGTCAACCAAAATCAGGCACGACGGGAGGACAACGCCCGCGATTCGTTCTCACCTCTCCAGCTCGTCCTGGGAGTGAGCGAAGGTGCAGCTGGCGCCGCGGGGGCAGCCACCCTGCTGCGTCAGGTCGCGGCACATGCTCGTCTTGTACTTGCTGTTCTGCAGCGGCTGCGCGGGGCAGAACGCAACGCGAAAAAGGGCAACGGTGACTTTAACACGCAGTAGGCCAATATCATCCACAGCAGAGGTTTTTGGGTTAGAGCGCGTAAATATAAATGCGCCGTTAAACCTGCCACCACCCGATACAGCCAATTAATGAGGCTGTGTCACGTAAACAGAACGTGCCAATTAGTCACTAGTTCAGCACTAGTGTATACTGTAGTAGTGTAGTATATAATGTAGTGTATAGTGTAGTGTATAGTGTACTAGTACAGCAGTCGTGCTGTGACGGTTCCACCTGAAGACGGAAGCTTGTGTTGCCTCCGAAACGTCGTGATTTTTATTTTATTTTTTATTTCACTTTTATTAATTTAAATTTTTTACCTACGTGATTTTACCGAAAAAAACCTAAGAATATGGATACTCATGGTGACGTGCATAATGGCAGTGACGGTAATAGCAACGACAGCGGTGCCAAAACTGGTGACGACGTCGATGCCGATGATGACGAATATCGGGGGCGGTGGTCGTGGCGAGGGCACCTGCGTCTGCTCGAAGCCCTTCTTGCTGTAGTTCTGAATGAAGTCCACCAGTCCCTGCACGACCGTCTTCACCGCAACCATCGCCGCCGCCAGCTGCTCCCACGTGGGCGCCGCCGCGTCTGCGTGCGGGGGCGGAAGCGTCGGTGTGAAGGCCGGTGAAAAGCGCCGACGTGTTCAGACTTAGCGATCCCGACGATGATTTGACCCCGTGGTGTTGATCGCGGGGTCATGATCGCGAGACCCCGGCCACCAGGGCTGTCCCATAAGGAGCGGTGGGGGGGGGTGGGTGCAGGCCCTCCCCCATGCCTTCAAACTAAACCGGACGTATCACTAAAACTATTTTTTTACTACTTTTATTTTACCAGGTAAGGACGACTGAGCTGTTTCTAGCCTGCTGTATATTTGGAGTTTGCATGTTCTCTCCTCGCAGTCGCGTGAATTTTTCTCGGGGTCCCCGGGTTTTTCCACACGATGAGCCACTTCTCGTTCAGCTATCATTTGTGACGGCCGGGCCGCTTCTGGAAAATAGCTACATAAGCTCAGTGGGGCCTGACCTGGTAAAGTAAAAAATTTGTTCAGTATTTTTAATCGTAAGACTTGCTTACCTGGGCTGGGGTCGATGTTGGCCAGCAGCTCCAGGTGGGGCCGGAGCTGGTTGAGGTTGGCGGGGTCGCCCGTTCTCTGCAGCGCGATCGTCAGCTCCTGCACGCTCTGCGCAAACGATGCCGGCGTCTGCAGCTGTTGGGAGGGTGGGGGGGCGGAGGGCGTTAGTGGTAAGGCAGACGCAAGAAATAAACACACGCACGCACGAGTGTGTAAAAACATCGTCTTGGAGAATACAAAGGTGGCTGGGCGTGGTGCTGGCCACCCACCCCGTCGTGTACCGTGCCGGCCTTGTATGTATGTATATTGAATTTCTTTCGCACCGTACGTAGCCAGCCGTGCTAATGCTAATCGGAGGTGCTCGCTAAAAGCACTTGCTTCAACAGTCTATTCAGACAATAAATTACACACACACGCGTACATACATGCATATCTACGTATGCGTACGTGTGCGAGTGTGTTTGCGCGCAAGTCTGTCTCTCGCCTTGTTGACGATGGACTGCATGTCTCCATACGTGCATATATACGTATCCGTGTGTGCGAGTGTGTGTGTGTGCGCGCAGGTCTGGCTCTCACTTTGTCGATGATGGACTGCATGTCTACATAGTGCATATATACGTATGTGTGTGTGCGTGTGTACGTGTGTGAGTGTGTGTGTGCGCGCAGGTCTGGCTTATCTCACCTTGTCGATGATGGACTGCATGTGCGACTTGTGGGCCAGGTCTCCGTAGAGCAGCGACGACCACTGGTCGGGCGCGATGCGAAGCCCGGCCTCCATGGCGATCTGCACAATCTGCGAGTCGTGTTCGCGACGCAGCGCCTCGTACGTGCGGAACTCCTCCTTGAGCTGCATCAGCGACGAGTCCTCGTCGCGTTTCGTCACCTGCGCCGGGGCGGGAGAGACGGGGGGGCCACACACGGGGGTTAGCGGTTAAGGTTGATTTTTTTCGCGTTTAAAGTTTGTTGTTCTTCCCCGAACCTCCGAGTAGCACGGTTGGCAATGTACGGTGCCAAAAAAGTTCAACATACATATTTGCATACAAGGTCAGAGGTTTAAGGGTTTAGGATTAGGAGTAAAGAGGTTTAGGACTCGGGGCTTAGGGTTTTGGGCTTAGCATTATGGGCTTAGAATAAGGGTCTTATGGTAATGACCTGAGGATCACAGGATTAAGGTTATGGGCTTAGAGTTGGGGGGCTTAGGATTAGGGGCTTATAGTTATGGCTTAGGATTATGGGCCTAGAGTTAGGGGCTTAAGGGGTTTAGGGTTATGGGCGTCTGTTGCGTGTGTACATGTTGTATCGTTCGTCAGCTCACCATCTCTGGTGCAAGTTGCCCACGGGAGCCTCCCACGGCAGCTCGCTGTGTTTCTAGATTGAAAACTAATTTCTTTAAAACTGCTCGTCGTTGTGGTGCGCTTAGTTTGTCGTCCATCCCTCGCCCACACCTCTGATTATCACGGTCGGCTACGTACAGTGCGATAGAAGTTCAACGTACGTACACAGGCACGTTTATAACTACAGTTGGCGCGCGCGTGTGACGGCGCCCGTGACGGCGTCGCGCCCGGAAGCACGCGCGTACCTTGAAGCAGGAAGCGCGGTAGAGCAGCTGCACCACGTGGCCAATGCTGGTCTTGGACGCCTGCGGAAATCGCGTCTCCAACCGCTGGACCACAAACAGCACGAGCACCTTGCGCGACAGCGCCGAGCCGTCCTCCAGCGCCAGCAGCACCAGCTTCAGCGCCTCCTCCTGCATGGCTGGGGAAGTCAGGAAGGGGAGGGAGGGCGGACAGGGGAGGCAACGAGGGATACGAGCGTTGTCACGATGACGACCGGATTGAGTGAGATGACGATTTCATCCGAGTCATCGGTCATTCAGCCACGAGAAATCAACTGATGCAGCGAGGCCTTACACAGGCTTCGCCAACTCTAATTACGTAAGTAGACACTAATACAGAGATCCCTCCCTATATAGAACTAAGACTGTTGGGGCAAGTGCTGTTAGCGAGTAGCACCTATGAAGGCCGGCACGCGAGAGGGTGGGTGAGTCAACCTAGGGGAGGTCGTGTTGGTGGCCGTGAGCGGGAATCGAACACAGACACCCACACGCACCACAGACACAACACCCACACACACTCAACAAAGACACAACACAG
>CM025656.2:3138363-3158855 GCA_014621495.2 Entosphenus tridentatus
ACAACACCCACACACACTCAACAAAGACACAACACAGACACAACACCAACACACAACACAACACAACACACACACACGCAACCACTCACCGGGCCCGAGGAACTGGCATCCACGGGCACGCACGGCCGCCCACAGGTTGGAGGAGAGCTGCTGCGGGTTCTGGTGCTGTAGGATGAGCTCGGTGACGGTGCGCTCGCCCAGCGACCGCGCCGCCCGCATCGCCCGCAGCCGGCCCTCCTCCTCCACCAGCTGGCAGTTGACCAGCGTCACCAGCTTGCGCTGCATGGGCCGCGATAGCTGCGACTGCGACGCTGCCACCACGCCTGCGGGGGGGGTGGGGGGTCGGATTGTGGGAGGGACACACAGGCAGAGAGACGCGTGGTGGGTTACGCACCGACTCGATCTTTTTCACGGATGTTCAGCAGGGGGCACGGTAGGGGTGGGGGGGGGGATCAGCGAGGTTACATCAACAAACAATACAAAAAAACGATACGCGTGCAAAACAGAGCAAAGTTAGCAAGTCACTAAAATAAATATTAATAAATTATATAAGTACAAATTGCATAATTACGCATACCTGTCAACCCCTTATCAGTGCCTACCTTATTACAGACCGATTCAGATCTTATTGGTCACCCAGTGCCCTTACAAATCTCAACATTCATCCTACAAAGTCCCATCACAAGGAAGAAACAAACAAATAGACAAATAAAATGTGTTGCCCATATTGAAACGGCTGTACGTCGTATGGATCTGAAAACTAAATTTCCCTGTATAAGAATACGGGGTAAACCGTATGAGTTGACAGGCATGAGTACGTAAATTCCTGCGGAAATGTCAACACCAAATGCAAGCTTGGGGTAAGGCAGAAAAACAACAACAACAAACCCCAGACCACAACACACAGTCGTCCCTCGATTACATTGCGCGTGAATATTGAACTGTCGATACACGGGGAAGGAAAGATCAAAGTGAGAAGTCGAGAGAAGAGGTCAGTCTCATTTGCAAACTTATAAAAGGCTCATGTGACCACGCTTTGCCGTGCCGGTCACCATGTAGCGCCGCAGCCCAAAACAACCAGCGGTGGGTTTGGTGGCCGCTCAGTAAAGCATCCAGGCCGGGGTTCACCAAGCCGCTTCCTGTACTGCCACCTCATAAGTTTTACAAACCACCACAAAAGCACCATCAACGCCGGCACCATCGTGACCAACACCCGCACCCACCACCACTAATACTACCGCAACCGCCATCACAACCAGCACCGCCGTCATAATTGGCACCACCGCAATCACCAGCATCGCCACCACAATCGGCACCAGTGGTGGCGACGTCATCGCAATGCTTGTGCCAGTGGAAGCTCTCAGCTGCTAGGAAGTCACATGACGGACACAGGTGTTATATGGGGTCGACCGACTGAGAAATAAGCAGTCGCCGCCATCATCACCACCACCGCCGCCGCCATCACCACCACCGCCGCCACCACCCGACTCACCCTTGGCGCCGCTGAGAGGTTTGAGCAGCAGCGCCAGCTCCTCCACGCACTTCTTGGAGGCGTCGTAGTGGGCGCCATTCTCTGCTACGCTCGGCACTGCTACGCCGGGCGCCTGCGAGTCCGGCACCTGTGCGGGCAGGGGAGAGGTGCCGATGGGTCACGTGACGGACGCCGCCGTGGCAATCACCGACGCCGGTGGCGGAGTTTGTACGATGCGCACCGTTTGCCGGTGCAATCCGACGGGATCGGGCAAACGCATGCTGTAAATTAGCATTCCACAATGATGATGACAATGCTGACGATGATGACTGAGATCAAGGCAGCGATGATGACGATGGTCACGACGACAATGATGATGAAAACAGAATTTGCTTTACCCCTTCCAGGAAATTATACAGTGTTAAGATCTTCCAACACCAAAGAGACGATTTGCAAGGTGTCAGTCTGCATTAACCAAGCATCATGTTTGTGGTAAATTATACAAACAAACATCCTTTGATAATAATAATAATGTATGCAATGTCTTTGAAACTGATTGGCCTACACCAGAGACCGCCTCCTTTATGGCCTTGTCCCACCACCGTTGTTAGACTAGAGAACAACGCCAAAAGGTGGATAACACATCTTAACACCTCCTATAATATTAACAATCCTAAGCTTGCCTCTTCACGTAGCTCTGTGACATTTTGTTGTCTTTCCCCCGCACACTCCTATTAGCGCGGCTGGTTACGTGCGGTGCGAAAGAAGTTCAACGTGCATACGTACACACATACGCAAAAGCCTATTCGTTTTTTAAAATTATGATGCTGGAAAAAAAGATTCCCATCGAGACGACAATGACATTGACTAGGACTAAGATGACGATGACGATGATGATGACAACGGTTATGACATGATGACGACATGACAATGGCGACGATGATTGCAACATGATGATGATGATGACGATAATGACATAATTATAATGACGACGATGATTATGGCATAATAAAAATGAAGATGATTACGACATGCTAATGACGACGACGATGATTATGACATGGTGATGACGACAACAACGACAATGTGCGACATGAATAAAAAAACGATCCCAAGGGGGTGCGCGCGTGCACACACACGCGCACACACGCACAAACTTGAGCACGCAACAAACGTACGCGCATGCACGTACCTGCGCGCCCAGCAGCTGCAGCAGGGCAAAGTTGACGGGCAGCGCCTCAATGTCCGTGTGGATGGCCGTCTGGTCGAAGGGGCAGGCCTTGCGGTGCAGCTTGTTGAGGCACGTCTTGCAGGCCGTGTGGCCGCAGCCCAGGCTCACGGGACGCCGAAGGGTCTCGTCAAACTCATGGCAGCAGATGGGGCACGACAGGAACTCGGTCCACTGCGGCGCTTGCACGGGCATCGTTGTCGAAGCCGCCCGGCCTGCCTCGGAGGGTGTGGGGGGGGTAGAGGAAGAAGAGGGGAGGGCGTAACGGCGACGGTTAGCGTAACCGGGTGTGGATCAAGCACTCGCTTCATTACCGGTGGTAAAAAGTCGTAGATTTCTTAAACACGATTCAACGTGGCCTCACGAGCACTCTCGTGTCGCCAGTGAGACTCGAATAATCCTAAGCATGCCTTGGTGTAGCTCTGTGACGTTTTGGGACGGGCGTCCCGATTCACCGTTGAACGCGAGCGTCCGAGATGGCCCCAACAATGCAGGTGGCATTAACCGCATTATTAAAGCTCACCGCGACGTCACCATTGCGTGCCGGCGTCATGAGGTCAAATATGTGCCAAATTTGAACATTCACCTGCAAATAACTCACTTTGGATTACACAGTTGCAATACGGCCACGGTGTAAAGGCTCGACACCATGGAATTACAATCCTGCGGTTGTTGGCTCCATCTCCGGGCAGGGCAGTTGCAACAATGGTCAGGCTTCTTAATTCCCACCCACCCCACACCTATCCCCCCCAAAGTAGTATACAGGGAATCCTCTACTTACAAACGAGTTAGGTCGCCAGGTCTGTTCGTAAGCCGAATTGTTTGTAAGTCCCAACTTTATTCCAGTCGATTCCAAACACGGCGTGTACACTAAACATGGGGAATGGCTTTAAAAGTTGAACAATCCCTTGTAGATGTAGATGCCACTGGTTCCTCACGTTCTGCAGATGTGGAATGCCACCACCGCCATCTACCGCGCAGCCGGTTTAACTTACGACTCTCGATCCGAACAAGCAACTTGACAAACACGGGCAGGTTCGTTCGTATCTCTGAAAGCTCCTAAGTCTAACGTTCGTAAGTAGAGGAGTCTGTCATAACATGGGGTTGCACACCACAGTTAGCCGATCGGCAGGTGGCGTGTGGCGGTTGTAAAGCGTGGGTTGTACTGCCACCGATTTCCGGGGCAGTTTGGCGAGCGTGGAACGAGTTGGGGCAGACTTCCATGCGAGAGGGGCTCTCTCTCCCGAGGCTCTTCCAGCAGCAGTTGGGGGCGATGACCTCTCCAATTCGTCCAGCCGTACGCGCGCGAGAGAGAGAGAGACTCGGCGATACAGCCGCAGTCGATTCCAAGTACACTTTCGCGACATTCCACTCCGAGAGATAGATAGATAGATAAAATAAAAACCAGAGAGGGGGTACTCGGACGAACCGGAATCGTCGCTCACAGCTCACAAGAGCCACGGCGGCGATGCGCTGGCCCCCCAACTTGGGGCACCGCGAGTTATTTTTTTTGTCGAGTCGGATTCCGCTCAAGTCAGTTTGACAAGGAACACCCACGTACGTATACGGAGAACATCACCCACCCACCCCGCCCATCAAACAATATCCCCTGTTGCTTTGTTCCCTGCAGTCCGGTTTGGCTGGATACTTTACCCGTGACACCCTCCAGCCCACCCCCTAAACGGGTGTTTGGTTTGTTTTTCTTATTTTCTTTTACATTTTCCCAGGGGGAAATGACGACGATGACGGGAGAAATCAAACGGGAGCGTCTTTGGTGTTTGAGCGAGGCTGCTGGCGAAGGGGCCGTGTGTCAGAGACTTAGCTACAACTATTTGTTTTATTTTCACCAGGTGAGGCCCCACTGAGCTACGTAGCTCTTTTTCAGAAGCGACCTGGCATGTGCAGACGATAGCCCAACGAGAAGTGGTTTATATCATCGTCGTGTGGAAATTTATAGCAGCCAAATACTTTGAACGCGTGATGTCGATTCTAAAAGTGGAGGGGGGAAAAACCGGAGGGCCCGGAGAGAAATCCACGCAACCACGGCGAGAGAAAACACGCAAACTCAAAATATACAAGCAGGGGTCAGGGTCGGGATCGAACCCACGACCTCCTGCACACCAGGCGAGGGAGTTAACATCTCGCCACCATGGCGGTAGTTTCAGAATATATGGGATGGAGGGGGGTGGTGGGACGGTGTTTCTGCATCGCTTCACCCAATTCAAGCAATTTGCGAGAAACTTTAATAAAAGTTGGCAAAATGAGGACTGCGACGCCAGCACACGTGCCGCACACACGGCCTAAGCTCTCTTTTCTGAACGCCGTCACGGGATCTCCGTGACATCCACCGCAGTGAAGGCGGACGGGCGTCAGAGGTCGCAATCGGGTACCCGATACCGGTACCCTACCCGATACCCGGCTACCCGTTCCCGGCCGGGTACAGGTACGGGTTCCCGTTTGCGACCCTGGTGCGGCCGGGTACGGGTACGGGTAGGCCGTGAGTCACTGGTGAGAAACTGTTTATCACTCATTTCCCAACGTCTTGTCTCTTCTCACAATTCAAGTTCCTAGAATCAACCCACCCGCGCCTGCAACGTGGCTTCATCCCAGAGGTCGCAATCGGGTACCCGATACCCGTACCCTACCCGATACCCGGCTACCCGTACCCAGCCGGGTATCGGGTAGGGTACCCGTTTGCGACCCTGGTGCGGCCGGGTACGGGTACGGGTAAGGAATCAAAACCCGTTTGCGACCTCAGACGGGCGCGTAGTATTTTCACGGTTGGTCCAACCGCGGCCATCACCAAGGGCAGCCGCTGGAGCTCGAACCTCGGCAACGAGCGGCGATCGCAAATCCCGCTGGCCCAGACGGCCGTCTCCGACCTGCGTGGTGTGCCCCCCCCCCTACCCAGTTGGCGGGCCAAAACTTCCTGCTTCTTAGTGGCATTCCACGAACGCATCTGTCCACGACTCTCTGCTGCGCCGAACTTTTATTGGATTCACACACTTATCGACCCACATACCTGCCTGCCTGCTTGTTGCAAATTCACCAACTTCTTTACTCACCCCCACCCACCCCACCCAAACCACCCACCACAACCCCGAATCGATCCCCCCGCCACCCCCCAACCTGTCACGCTTACCTAACACAGCAGCCACCCACTTCAAAAGCGTCCAAAGTCCTTGCAAAGCATTTGCATGACGAGCTATATTTGGAACGCAAATTGCCACCCCGGTAAATTATTCTCCGCAAACGCACCGCGTGACTCATGAACCACCCCCCCCCCTCCCCAATTCAGAAAAATTACCTGAAAAATCACTCGATGGGATTACATGGCAGCGGCAGCGAACATCGCCCGCTGCCGCGAAAACTTGGCAAGACCCTCCTCGGTGCGGGGGGGGTGGGTCTTCATTGGGGCTTGCCTGGGTACGCGAGCCTCAGTACAATATAATCGTAGGACGAGAGCTCGCTTAACGTCTAGCGGGGTTCACACCGCAACGCGTTTCCGCAATGTCGCGGTTCTTCCATTCGGGAACGCTTCTCCTGCACAACGCGGAAAGCGCCCCCCCCCCACCGTTATAACGCGGAAGGCGCCACCCGTTATAAAGTGGAACGCGCACTCAATAATAACACGGAATGGGCACGATTTGAATGCGGTTTCTGAGCGGTCAACACCGAACTACTTTCTTGAGCTACGCGGCTAAGTGGTACAGTGATACAGTGATGCGGCGGCGTGCCCTCATCTCGGTTCTCCGTCTCGCCACGGGATGACTGCAGGCCGAGTTTACAGTGCACACGTGATTCGGTACGGTAATTCGTCGCTTAACGCGGCGCTTTTCAGAAAAGCATCTACCACGTTGAACGAGGAATTGCTGCACTACGATGATGATAATAATAATCGTGGCAAGCAGGCCGCCACCACTGCCGCCTCCGCTTCGCCAAGGTCACTTACCGGCTCCCGGTCACCCGGAGTCACCCGCTGGTCCAGGAACAGAGTCGTCCGCCAGCTACCGCATCGCAGCTTTCAACCTACGCTGAAGAGCACATGGACCGAAAGGAGAAAACAAAATGAATCATCAACAACAACAACAACAATCACCATTCACCACTAAGTGGCGGTGACATCATCACAACGCTTGTGCCAGGCCAGGTGCACTGCGAGGCTTTCACGTCAAGTGTTGAAGGCTCGCTGACAGGAGGTCACGGGACAGACCCAAGGTGTCATGGGTTGACTGATGATTGGCAGATGCACCAACTGTGCTCCCCACTGTGCCAACCTTTTGGGTTTTAGCCGCCTGGCGCTCCGCTCCTTGTTGCGAGCGTCGCTCCTCTGCCCTCCGTTGATGTGGGAGGGCGAATGCCTCCAACTCATCAGCAGTGTCCGTCACACACACACACACAACCGTGCGGGACTACGCAATTCTCACCGTTTACGGCCCAGGCTAACCCATTTCTGGATGAAGGCCTTCGCCCACCGTGTCGGCAACAGGGCTCAACTTCGCCGTACGTTACCACGCTTGCTTGGCGCGGATTAGTCGACGCGGACAACAATATATACATGCAGGGAGCGTGGATATGCTGTACAATGATGGATTTTTGCTGCACTGCACGCAAAAATATAGTCCTACCATCGAGTCACCTGCAATGCGCCCGATCACAGATGCCAGAATATCTAAGTAGGCTGCGAGCCTGGATATGGTGCTTGGATGGACGACCACTCCACCCCTGGATACGGAAGGACAACCACCTAAGCTCCAAAGCCAGTCCTGTGGACTGTTTCAGGAGTGATACTGACGGCCGGAGGAGGTTCAGCAAAAAAAATCACGTCGTTGTACTGCACTTCTACGCTCACTCTCTATGCGCCCCGCTGTCACTCGTACCGCCCTGCCGAGCGTGGTCAAGTATGGGAAAACGACGCCACGTGACGTGCACGGAGTCGGGAAAGGCTCGCTGTCATCCAGCATGTGGATTGACAAAAGCGCCATACGTACGCGTACCTCAGACGTTCTTCTTTATTTGTGGTGTAAGAACGGCGAGCGTTTCATGTTTTATTGTCCTACGCTCTGGAGGAAGGAAAGAATCTCGCGGATGTCTCTCGCTCGGGGCATGAAAAAAAACATGCCCAGGTGACGCGTTTCAGCCATTTTAACGACTGCAAGGACATGACCCAAAGTAACCCCCCCCCCTACTCCCACCCCCAAGCGCGGTCCCAAACATCAACGGAGCAGCAGAGCCGTCGTCACGTACTGCCTCGACTGACGTGCCCCCCCCACACCCGCCTCCCTGACAACCGGCAGCTTTTAAAGCTTTGGCCCGCCGGGCAGGGGCGAGGTTCAGTTTAACCGCGGTGACGCAAGCCGCGGTTCTCGTTTGTGCTTTATTATTGTAACGTGCACTCGGGAGAGAGAGGAGCCGTACCGCGTGCGGCCCCAACTTCCTTGTTTACCAGCCAGGCGAGCGAGAGAGAGCTGGCGGGCGCGCGGGCGTAAGGAGGGACACACCCACCCCGCGCACTTCACCGCCGCGCCAGCACCGACGGCCGCCCAACGCCCCACACCTCACGCCGCCCCCCCCTACCACCCCCCCACCAAAGTTCCACACCCGACGCTAACCACCTCTCGCCAGACACCCCCCCACCCCAACCGCCGAGCTGCACAGACCAAAAACCGCACCCCGAACTCCACGCTCCTTATCCCACGACGCATACCTCCCCGCCACAAAGACAAAGATCCCCCCCCCCCGCGCCGCATAACCATAAGAGACTGTTGGGGCAAGTGCTGTTTGTGAGCAGCACCTATGGAGGCCGGAACGGCACGCGAAAGGGGTGGGTGGCCAGCACCACGTCTGGCCGCCTTCATCTACCCAGTGGCAATGATTACACACCACAGCAAGTACTCATTTGAGGCGACCTTGGGAAGGCCCAGGACCGTCACTGGCGTTGGTGACCGTGGGCGGGAATCGAACTGGTTACTGGGTTTGTAGCGCAGCGCGCTAACTACTACGCCACTGCTCCCCAGCTCCTACCACACACTCCAAACCACACACACACTCCAAATCTCAAAATCTACAACCAAGTTTAACACGTAGGCTTTCGCGATCAATATCATCCATAATACAGGTTTTTGGGGTTAGATCGCGTAAATGTGTCGTTAAACCCGGATGAGGCTAGTTGTAATTACTTGCAAAACGTCGTACTCAGATTGTAAATGTTGTGGCTTGGCTTTCCAACACACCGGTGTGCTGTACTAGTGATGAATTGGCCACGTTCTGCTTACGTGACAACCCTTGCTAGTTGGCTGTGTCGGGTGATGGCAGGTTTAACAACACATTTATATATTTACACGATCTAACCCAAAAAAAACCTATGGATCTACAACCCTCCCCTTAAAACCCCAACAAACCCATAACGCTCCACACCGGGACACACCCATCGCACCCTCAAAGTTTCACATCCCTCATTCCATACTCCACACAACCATCACTCTACACCCCGACATCCACACCCCAACAACACCCCCCCCCACCCCGACAGCCCCTGTTGCCGTGACATGACGTGCTTTAAGACCCCGCCGTAACAGGTCCAAGTCGACCGTGTAAAACGTCCCTGCGCGTCAAAGTTTTTGCTGCATTCCTGCTCAAGTGTCGCACGACGTGCCCCGCGTTCCACCGCGCAGCTGACGCGCGCGTGCACACGGTCGCCCACTCGCTGAGACGTTGAACCCGATCGGGCCCAAGCTTCTGTATAAATAGAGGCTAGGAGGGCCCGACCAACCCCCCCATACCCTTTCTTCTCACAGGAGTGGTGTGGCGTTGAGAGAGCGGCAGGGAATGTAGGGCAAGGAAAGGTTTTTCAATCGGGGCTTTCATACGGAATCACAATCTTTATTTATCCTGGAGAAATCCGATGAGCTGTGAAGCTCTTTATCGCAGATGCCCAGTCGGGTGCGCACGTCCTGCTATGTACCCATGAATCAGAAGCGCGGACACCGTTGGACAAAAAGAAAATGGAAACAAAAGCTGAAAGGTGCTCAAAGAAGCATGGAAACATGCGAGCGTGGGGTTTAAACCGAGAGACAAGTAGAGGAAGAACGCGTCGTTTAGAAAACATACGCGAGCTGGAGGACATCACGTCGACTGTTAAGAAAGGTAAACATGGGTCCGACCGAGCAGGACACGTGGCAGGCGGTCAAGACTGGCGCCACAGAACAGCAGCCAAAGGGGTGATCACGCCGCTGTAGCAACGGAGCGAGAAAATCTCAGCCATGTGCAGGTCGCTAGGCAGCGATTGCCATCGCTGGGAGAGGCCTTCATCCGGAAGTGGGCTAGACCGTGGCGGAAAGATAATGACGATGACGATGATGATGATGACGATGACGACGACGACGAGGACATATGAACATACAAAGGGACAACACTAGTGAAGCACCGGGCGTTCTTTCTCCGGAGCCGTGGAGACACGCGCAAGGCCCCCGGGAGAGAGGCGCGCACGACGTTACGGCGGGCAATCACTCCTGGGAAATGTTGCTTGCGCTAAGTGGCAGGCGATCGGTCAACCAGACCTGCATGGGGACAAGGAGACCGGGGGGCATGGGTGTGGGGGGGGGGCAAGGGGCGGCTTGACCCACGTGATCGGCGGAGATGAGTCGCACTCCGACTAATCAAGGACGTGCCGAGTGGCGCTCGTCAAAGATTAATCGTCCCTCCCCTTGTGTCCGGTTCCCCGCGACCGATATTATTGTTGTTGTCGTTGTTTTGCTTCCGAATCTCGTTTCCAGGAGGGTCCTGCCAAGTTAGTTCTATTTGGGTGGGTGGGGGGGGCGGCACAATTTATTCATTAACATCAACTCTGGCGCTTCGCCGCCACCAGTGGGGGCAACATTTCGGAGGGGCTGAACTTCACACCTTGGCCACATCGTTCGGGGGGAGGAGGGGAGCGGGAAAGAAAATTGCGTTACGATTGAAGTTTTCAATAACAACGGTTGCAATCGCTTGCTCACACGCCACTAATGGGTGGAAGGGCCTCCCCCGCTTAGAGCGAGGCTCCGTAGAGACCCTCTTGAGCATCCCTCGGCCGACCGCCGTGCTGGCCAGACATCTTGAGTAAAGCGTGGGGCTGACCCACACTTTGTGATAAGCACGCAGGCAGAACTTTTCGCACCGTACGTGGGCCAACCGTGCTGAACGGAGTGTGCGGGGGAAGGACAAGAAGGACTACGCACGCGCCAAGGACGACACGCGATCTGAACGATTTGACTATCTGTGGTGTACTCATTTGTACTGCCGGGTAGGCAGGCGGATGGTGGGGGGGGGAGTAGATTGAAGTAATTCACCCAAATGTTTCAAACGCCGTGCCGGGATTTCAAAGCTAACCGTGCGACCCTCTGGATTGCAAGTGCAGCGGACTAACCACTTGCAACACGGCAGCATCATCCCAGGCGGGCGTGTGGGTTGGGGCTGGGTTATAAATGACCGTGTCGACGATGCGTCTGGAGGTTTGAAGGCGGCGGGAAGGGGTAGGCGGTGGGGGGGCTGGGAAGGAACGTGACTGGCAGCGAGCACCATCGACCCGTCGCCGTGATTAATAGCTCCACGCAAGGCCCCGGGGGCCCGCAGGCACGGTCACAGCCGGGCGGAGGTTTGCATTTTTTGTTTTTTACGATGGGCGATGTTAAAGCGGCGCAGCGCTGCCGTCTCACCACCAACGCCGCACGGCCCCTACCGCCCCCGCAGGTGGCTCGCCGATGATGAGTAACAATGACGCGGGGAGAGAAAATGCGAAGGGGCGGTGGCGGCAGCGACGACCGTGGAGGGGAATGTCACGCGACGCCCCGGGAGCTGACGAGTTCCAAATTTGTCAATCTGTGCCTAAAAAAAGATTCTGATAACACGGGAGTTAATTTCGGTTGTTTATACGGCCCCTGCGAGTTGTGCGTGAAACGCAATACCTTGCGCGGGGAGCGAGCGAGCGCGCGGTGTCATGCACGCGGTCTTACGCGCGCATGTCAATGGTTACATTTTTCAAGGCAGCCAGACCGAGCAGACAGGCAGACGGCAGATAGGCAGGCAAACGGTCAGGCAGGCAAACGGTCAGACATGCAAACAGTCAAACAAGCAAGCAGACCAGACAGCAAATGGAGGGGACAGACAGAGAGACAGAAAAATCGACGGACAGAAAATCAAACAGAAAGGGAGACAGACAGATAAACAGGGATGGAAAGACAAACATACACAGACAGATGGGCATACAGACAAACATGCAGACAATGTAGTGTGAGCTTATCGACACGGCTGCTTATACAGAGGTGCCATCTCAGGCCATGTGCATGTGACGCTCGCGTGAGGCCGTGACGGAAGGTGCCGTCAATAATTCGAAATGACGCGCACACACACACACATCCAGGCGCACTGTGCCAACACCGCCCCCCTCCCAACCACGCGCGCACACACCCACAAATAACTCCCGTGTAGCCATTACAGACGGTCGGTGCAAGCGCTGTTAGCGAGCACCCTGTTAAGGCCGGCCAAAAAGCAGTGGAAATCACAGCGCTGCTCACAAGTCATTTCATCACTGCACCACAAATAAATACTGTACACAACACACACATGCAGAGATCTCGGGTGTAGCACACAGACTGTTGGGGCAAGTTTTGTTAGCGAGCCCCTATTAAGGAAGGTACGGCGCTTGAGGGGTGGGTGTGCTTAGCAGCATTGTCTCCGCAGCGCCGATGCTTACTAAACTAAACTATTTTTTATTTCACCAGGAAAGGCCCATTGAGCTATAAAGCTCTTTTTCAGAAGCCAAAAATGAGAGCTCAACGAAGTGCAGTATCACGTGGAAAATTATCACAGCCAAATACTCTAAACGCATGATTCTAAATGTGGAGGGAAAAAACGGAAAACCCAGAGAAAAATCCACACGACCACAGGGAGAACACGCAAACTCCAAATATGCAGCAGGCGTCAGGGGCGGGATAGAACCCACGGCCTCCTGCATACCAGGCAAGGTAGTTAACATCTCCTAGCCACCGTGATGATGATGATGAGAGAGACACGCAAACTCCAATTATACAGCAAGTGTCACAGTCGGGATAGAACGCACGACCTCCAACATTCCAGGCGAAGTAGTTAACATCTCGTCACTGTGGCACCCTACTTTCTGCACCAGGCGATCATTTAAGGCTTGAGTCACTCCAAGTGAAGCCTGGGACCGGTTAAGATATCACACACCACCGATATCGACCGTGGCCAGGAATAGAACTCAGGTCGCTGGGTTCATTAGGCGGCAGGGTGGCACAGTGGTAAGACGTGTACCCAAGAGGGTGGGGCACAGTGGTAAGACCTGTGCCCCACAGAGGGTGGGGCACAGTGGTAAGAGGTGTGCCCCACAGTAATAAGAGTCTGGATTTGAATCCTGACCAGGGAGCTTTTCTATGTGGAGTCGGTATGTTCTGCCTCTGCACTGCATGGGTTTCATCCGGGATTCTCCGATTTTCTCCCACTGCTTAAAAAAACGTATTTCATACAAGATCACTGGTACTGGCCAGAAAAAAATCCCAATGCTCAAAAATTTCCCGCAAATAACCCAATTTGGATCAATAACAACAACCACCGATCGCCAAGATGTGGCAGTGACATCACCATGGCGCGTGTGCCAGGCTATGTGCACTTTAAGGCCACGTGGAGTAACAATTGGGATCACATACAGCAGCAGCGGCGGCAGCAGCAACAACGTCCCCCCCCTGTCACGCAAAAATTGGCAGGACTCTCCTGAAACAAAAAACAAATTCTTGAGACTCACCGAGGCTTTCGTGGGTAAACAAGCGGAGCTGGTAATAACACAAAATAAGCTTTTGAACTATGGCGGTGCATGAAGTGCCAACTAGCCGCTAACCTGCATGTGCTCTCAACGTCGCAGGAATCGCGCACTGGCTTGGCAGGCATCATCGGGGTGCAAGCGTACGAATCAACCGGTCGACCTTTCCCCACCAACATGAGAGATTTCACGGCAAAAAAAACAAAGATAAAGATCCGCCCGAACAGACTGTTGGGGCAAGTGTTGTTACCGAGCACCTAAGAATGCCAGCACGGCACACGAGGTACTGGGTGACCAGCACCACGCCCGGCTGCACTCGTTCCCCCAGTACCAATGTTTTCCCTTATTTGAGGCTGAGTCGACCTGGGGGAGGACCCAGGACCAGTGCAGATACTCATCACTGGTGTTGGCCGTGAGCGGGAATCGAACTCGGGTCGTCGGGTTCATAGAACAGCGTTCGAACAGCTACATTAGCACTCACGACACACACACACGAACGCATCTAATCGTGTGCGAAAAGGTTCCAAACGCACGCTGCTGCCACGGACGGCACGATAACAATGGCACGGTTGTAATCAAACTGGGGACAAAGACAGAGGAAAACAAAGCGTGGAAAAATCGCACTTCCCAACACGCGTTTTCCGCTTGTCCCGCGCAAGCGGTTGGTAGCGCTCGCTCGCGCCAGGCGAGCGGCAGGAGGCGGCTACGTCTGTAGGCCGCGATGAGACCACAGGGTGCTCGGACGGCAGCGCTGCCGGGGAGGGCGCGGGCGACGGTTCGACCAGCGTGTGGCCGGTATCCTCTCGGGCGACTGCCTAAGAGCAGCGCTGACTTCACTTTGCATCGGATCAACACGACAGGAATTATCGTGACCCCCGCGTTATAAATAGACCGACAGATGAACGGACGCGTGGCGGGTTTTCTCTGGGCTTGGTCTCCGACAGCAACGCGACCTAACACCAACATTCAATTTATATCGGATCAACTCTCCTGGAGTTAGTGACCTACGGATGGGCAGAGCGAGCCCCTGATAGCAACGCGAGATGACGCTGGCAGCTTGTCGCCGCAGCGGCCGTCGACACACGAGTTATCACGAATCCTGTGCTAGGGACACGACAGATGGACGGGAGAGAGAGCTAAACGCACAACGTTTTCACACTCGGTTTGGAAAGCAAATGAAAACAAAGCAAGTTACGTTGCTCGTTAAGGCCGGTCAGGCTGAAAAGTTTGCACTCCAAACACAGACGTGTTGTTGCTCAGCCTGCCACTAATTGCTTGGTATGTTTACCAAGTATTACGGGAACTCTAAAACAAAGCGACTGGAGAGGCTGCTAACTGAATATAAAGCACTGTTTCCGTTAATTACCTGCACGGCGATTAACAGCGCCACACAACATCGCATTATTACGGCAATTACACAAATAAAACACAAGGATGCAAACGGGCAGTCAGGATCAATGTGATGCTGCTGTTGTGTTTGGTGTAAATGAATCCATCTGTGTGGAGCTTTGAGCGCGTGGTGGGTTTTCACCCCTGGTTGTCTTCCCGCACGAAGCCAAAACATTTTTCACCGCTAACGGAATTAATCGCCTATGTTGCAGCACCCTCTCTTGGGACTCAGCGAGGCCTTTCAGGATAAATAACGAACATATTATTATTATTGATGCTGTCACAGTATGTATGTGTATATAGGTAGAATTTATTTCGCACCGAACGTAGCCAACCGTGCTAATCGGAGGCGATGATGATTTAAAAGTGTGCAGGCCCCAATGGCTTCCTAATATCGGAAGGAAGAGCGATGCGACCGGCCGCAGAAGCGCATCTGAAAGCGCGAGCGATGCCGGTAACCGTCTTTGTTCGATGGTTAGCCAAAAGCAGCCGCTGCAAAGATGACCGGAGGTCGCGGCGATGGTTTATGCTCCACACTGAAGAAAATGGCTCGCATGCTCAACTTGCAATCCAGAGGTTCCGCCGTTCCAATTCCATCTTCCGGCGTGGCAGTCGAAACAATGGGGCAAAGTTTCTCAAGGCCGCCCCCCCCTCCGGTCCACCCAGGAATGTAAATGAGCTCGCTATGGTTAGTCAATCAGCAGCTCGCGTGTGGCACATGTGGCCCGGCGTGGAAGAGTAGGCCAAATAACCTCTCTCGAACTCCCTCCAGTGGAGTCCCTTCTGCCGCCAACAGTGGTCGAATCACGGGCAGCCGAAACCTGGATTCGAACCCAGGTACTAAGAGGTGCAGGCTCAGCACTCCCACCTCTGAGCCACCTGGTGAGATGTTGACTACCTCGCCTGGCACACAGGAGGTCTTGGGTTCAATCCCGATCCCGACGTCTGCTGTATATTTTAAGTTTGCACGTCTCTCCCCGTGGTAGCGTGGATTTTTCCCCGGGTCCTCCGGTTTTTCCCTCCACATTTCGAGACCTGGACACAAATGATGGCTCAACGAAGTGGCTTATCACGTGGAAATTTAGATCAGCCAAATACTCTAAAAAGTGGAAGAAAAAACTTGGACCCGCAGAAAAATCCACACGACCATGGGGAGAACACGCATACTCCAAATATACATCGGGATTGAACCCATGACCTCCTTGTATACCAGGCGAGGTAGTAAAAATCTCTGCTAGAAATTTCCACACAATGACAATCTACTTCGTTGAGCTATCATTTGTGGCCAGGTCGCTTGTGAAAAATAGTTGTGAACGTCAGTGGGCCTAACCTGGTGAAATAAATCAAAATATACTTATAGTTGAACAGTTTTAATAGTTTAATAAAGCTAAACCCTTCACCCTCCACATTTCTACCCAGGACCACGTTTTCTCACTTCCCAAATTTCAGTACTTCCTTGAGGCATTACAATTTGTGTTTACCCACCGTCACTCTCTTACCGACACACCCCAAAGCTTTCAGCCGTTACAAAACTAACTCCCAACTTCAAAGTACGCCTTGAGCCAAGCGACCCAAAGGTCACTCTTGCACTTGAGATGGCCCTGGACTGTTGAGAAAATAAATAATAATAATAATAATGAACTGTAATAAAAAGGTGATCTAAAGGAATACAGCTCCGGTGATGTCACTGCGGTGACTGTGAAAGTATAAAAGTCAAACAACTCGGTGACCTCACTAACAGCTATGGCTCACGACTTTATCGAGTGTTTTTGTGAATATTTTCATCATTAGAAACATGCATTTAGATAATATAGATCATGTTGCTGCGATGAATGTCTAAACGATAAGCCACTTTGTTGAGGCCATCATTTGTGGCCAGGTCGCTTCTGAAAAATAAGATGGTTTAGTTTTATTTGTATGCGTTTGGGAGATTTGTTTGACCATTCTTGCAATCTGCACTACCATCGTGTTTTTTGTGCTGTTAAGCTCTTACCCACCCCTACTAGACATGTGAAAAAGAGCTTTATATCTTTCATCGGATTCCTCCAGTATAAATAAATATTTGTTTTTCTTTGGGTCTTTCGGTAAAGTCACATAGATAGAACAATAAAATAATAACAATATAAATAAAGTGAATAAAAAATAATAAAAATATCACGACATTTCGATCGCAACAAGCAATCGTCATTTATTTTGTCACCTGATGATGATTGCTTGTGTTACGATCGAAACGTTGTGATATTTTTAAAAAAATTTATTCACTTTATTTATATTTTTATTATTTAATTGTTCTATCTACGTGACTTTACCAAAAGACCCAAAGAATATGAATTCCTGCAGTCACGAAAGCTTTAAGTCAAGATTTATTTATTGTTATTTACAATTTGTTAACGCAGGAGAGCCTCGCCGATTCTCAGAAGGATCCTGCCAAGTTTTTGTTTCCGCAGTAGAGGGTGATGTTGCTGCTGCTGCCGCGTATGATGATCCCAACTGAGTCATTTACAGCGTGTTTTTTTGAACAGCATTCGTATGCTTTGATCAATATCAGTTATATTGTACGGGGGGGGGGGGGGGGTGTTTTTTTACACAAATATCGCTATGGGAAGAAAACGGGAGAAAACCTCGAAGAAATGCATGCAGAACAGATGGAGAACATACACACTCCAGCGCAGATGAGATGGCACGGAGTAGAAGTCGCAGAGTTTCAGAGGTCGCAACTGGTCAAGAGCAACTGCTAAGGAGCAAGGAGAGAATGGAAGAGAAGAGGGAAGAGGCGTTGACCCAGCAGTGGGAAGTTACAGGCCGACTACAACAGATTCACGAAACTCATGGCATCACAAGAGAACTATGGACTCGCATAGAGACCCACGGACTCACGAGAGATACAAAGATTCACTGAGGAGTCGTAGCGATGACGACTGGCAGTCGCACCGCCTGTGCTGCGTTTTAGCTGCCCGGCGCTCTGCTTGTTGTCGTGAGCATCAATCCACCACGACTGCCTCCAAACTGCCCAGGAGCGTCCTTCATGAACCTAACCTCCTCAAGTCCGCTCAGCTCAAAATCACCTCGTAAAACGCGACAGCCCGTTTCTTCCATCGCCCATGCCGTGTCCGTTTCGCCCCCCTCTATCGGGAGCCGCACACACACCATCACCATCAACTGCACAAAGCGGAGAGAGAGAGAAATGGACGACTAGAGAGTCAGGCGCCGCTGAACCCTGGTGAACCCGAGCCAACGATGCGAATATTAAACCCACGGCCCCATGTCGGCACAGGCTATTGGAGCAATTAACCGGACACATTAACACAGTGCCAAAGTCCACTCGGTGAGCGCAAGTTCAATGTTCAACCCATGCGAACGTCTCAAGCGAGGCAAAGAAGCGTGCAGGGAGAGAGGCGCCTACTTGGAATTACACTGACAGGCAGAAGGAAGAGGAAAACGTGGATTCAAGAACGTGCGTAAGCAGGTTGAAGACATCGTATAAGGTGGGCAGCTGAGTAGGTAGGTAGGTGGGCGGATGAGATGCTGGGTAGGTGGACAGGTAAGTGGATGATTGGATAGTTCAGCAAGTGGGTAGACGTGGGTAATTGTACATATAACATGTTGAACTTCTTCCGCACCATACATAGCCAACCGTGATAATTGGAGGTGCTGGGGAAGGACAACAAATGAAACACAAAAAGCGGTTCTAAAGAAATTAGTTTTCAATCTCGATGATTTTATAAAAACGAAAGTTGAAACGTGTGAAAATAAGAATGGGGAGGTTTGCTTAATAATACCAACACCCGCCATTCGCCACCAAGTGACAGTGACGTCACCACGTCGCCTGTGCCAGGCCAGGTGCACTCTCAGGCCACGTGATGTGTCTAAGGCTCCGACGACCAGGAGGTCACGGGTCCGGACCCCAGGTGCCATGGGTCGACCGACTGAGACGACTGGCATCTGACCGACATCAATCCGCGACAGAGACGACCGAGCACGCGTAGGACTAGAGGCGGCGGCGCTCCGACTGTAAAATATAAAAAAGGGGGCGGCAGTCGCGACACGACAGAGGAGGCAGCTACGGGAGCGGGCGCGTCCTAGAGGGGAAACGTCCGCCGTTGAGACGGAGCAATTTTGATCAGCTCGCGTGGAGCCGAGCGGATCGCTACGTCGCAGGATTGTGAGAGAAGGGGAGGGTGGGGACACACAGCCTACGGAGGCCTCAATCCAGCAGTGGAATGGGCGTGGCCATTGATGCAGCGTGCACGCCAAGGTGTGTACAACAGCTGAAGTTCATGAGCCAGGTTCGGAGCGAATGCGTCTCCTTACTGAGAAAACTCCACGTTCCCGTGACGGAGGCAAGTCAACCCGTCTCACAAAGGAAAGGTGAGTTGAACCCCTGACCAGGGCCGAACTGTTACTCTTCCAACCGTGAGTCGGGCAATCGAACTACAACGATTTGCCACTGTCGCCAATCCCCGAATTGCTTGCGAACCTTGGTCTGTCTCTATTCCATTTAATACTCTATTATTTACTTTTGGCACTGCGGGTGAACGTAGCGGCCTCTAGTGGCTGCAGAGGAAAAGGGAACTCGATACATACGACATGTACAAATCTAAAAACTTGGAAATTCTTGCGCGCGCACGAGGTTCGATACTTTATCGTGAGGGACGTACACGTACTGTACGAGACTGCATCTTGCTGCATGGGCCCACAACATAACCCCTGCGAACCTATAACACCTGTTATGCACAGTGGTCACCCATCCGAAGCACTACCCAGGATTCAAACCTGCTCAGTTTCTCAGTTGATCTGGTCATAGGCCACACGCATGTAATTCACATGACATCAAAACTCAAATCGAGGCAACAGCGAGTGCAGCAAATTGCCCGTGAGTTCACGACGACTGCTCAAGTCCATCCGTTGATAATTAATATTACCATAACCAAACCCAGCCAACTCGGTTTTCGATTCCTGGCCAGTCAACATCTGTGCGAACCGGTCCCTGGGACTCTCCTAGGAGCACCTGGTGCAGTGTGTAAACTGTTCAGTGGGGAGACAAAGGTGGACGGGCACGGGATTGCACAAAACTCACCATTCAATCATCCGCGATGCCGGCCTTAATAGGTGCTCGCTAACAGGACCTGCCCCAACAGTCTGTACGGCTGTAGGGAGATCTTTGTCTTTGTACTGTAGTGGCGTGCGCTTACCTCGTGACTCTCTCTCTCTCATGTCTGTATTGAGGTGTCTATGTGTGAATAGCTGGTGGATCTGCCAGCCAACTCAAGTAAGTCAACCCTTGGCACCGAGGTCTGTCCTGTGACCTCCTGTCAACGAGAATTCGACACTTCACGTGGCCTCAGAGTGCACCTGGCCTGGTACAGGCGCCGTGGTGACATCACCGTCACTTAGTGGCAAATGGAGGTGTTATTGTTGTCTGTGCATGTATTGTGGTTGAGGTGTGTGTGTCTACAATGTGGTGGGGTGTCTATCTTGTGACTGTCTCCGCTGTGTCTGTATTGTGGTTGAGGTGTGTGTCTACAGTGTGGTGAGGTGTGTACATTGTGGCTGTCTCTGCTGTCTGTGTTGTGGTTGAGGTGTGTGTCTAC
>CM025656.2:3168000-3183333 GCA_014621495.2 Entosphenus tridentatus
TGAGGACGGCTGCTTGCAATGTGGCCGAAACGTCGTGAGAATTGTATTTTATTTTTAATTTGTATTATTTTATTATTTCTCTTCTACGTGACTTTACCGAAAGAACCAAGTAGATGAATCCCTGCGGTCACGAAAGCTTTAAATCGAAATTCAAGGGGACAGCTTTGACGACAGTCGCTCATCGCCACTCAGTTACAATGACGTAGCCTTGGCGCTTGTGCCAGGCTAGGTGCGCCTCGAGGTCAAGTGAAGTGTCTCAGGTTTGCTGCCAGGAGGTCACGGGGCAGACTCCGGTGTTATGGCGTAACTGGTTGTGATGACCGGCGGATCCCCCATGCGTGCTCCCCCCTGTGTTATGATGGCAGTCAAAGACAAAACGACAAGAAAGCAAGCCTGCAAACGATGTAATCGCTCCTGACCTGGTCCTGGATTGACTGCAAAATTGCCCTCACCATTTCCAAGGTCCTCCGTGAAGGGGATTAAGCGAGATGACTGGGGAGTAGCGAGATGAGAGGGGATAAGTAATGAGGGCGAGAGACATAGGCGTGCAACATCGATTCAAATAATAATTTCTTACACTTACGACACTCGCATGGAAGCGTGCGTGCACGAATCAGCCAGTTTAAATTCGAACACAGTGCGTTCTGTTTGGTGGAGCGGCGGCGCAAACGGTTTGCGCAGCACACTGCGCTATGAACTCGGCAGGCATGAGTTCGATCCCCAGCCATGCCTAACATCAGGGGCGAGTGACATCCGAAGGGGGCCTGGGCACCCCCCCCCCTTCCCTTCATCACCAACCCTAACGGAACAGCATGGAGCAGTACGCTCGAGCAATCCCCATGACACCGGCACGATGCGGTGAGGCATCTGCCTAACAGTTGATTGACATAGGGACCTGTACAAAAAATGAGTTGCGTTAAAAAAAATTGGTATTGAAAATGTGCGGACAATGGAATTGTACTGCATGTTCCCAGGCAGCCTGCTTCCTGCTAATGACGCTACACTCGGCAAACAGATATAAGGGGTGCAGCAATGTCACGAACGCGTGCGTGCGCGCGCGTGCGTGTGAAGCACGTGTATGGAGTGGTCATGTAGTGGTTAGCGCACTGCGCTACGAACCTGGCAACCCGAGCTAATATCGGTGACAAATATTGGTACCAGTTCAGAGCATCCCCTAAGTCGGCTTAGCCTCAAAGTGAGTACCTGGAGTGCTGGGGAGATAAACGTGGGCGGGTGTGGTGCTGGCCACACACCCCCTCGTGTGCCGTGCCGGCCTTCATAGGTGCTCGCGAACAGCACTTGCCCCAGAAGACTGTTAAGGCTACACGGGAGGATCTTTGTCGCTTATCTTTGCAGCAGTTGAAGTCAATACCTGAGAGGATAGCGCGTGCCCGCATTATTAAACGCACGGCAGTGGAAGGTATGTCATCGGTGCATCATGCTACTTGTAATCAAATGCGTAATACCTAATGACAGGAAGACTTAAGTGATACATCATGTTCCTAATGTTCTATATGCCAGGCATCATCACATCATCAGAAACGTGGCTCGATCAGACCAAAGTCAACGCGTCTTTCTGCCCAAACGACTATTGCGTATTGTAATCGTCACCAGCGTCAAACGTGGTCAAATCCACTGCTGGATACAGGCTTACACAAGCCACCGTCGCCACCTCTCAGAACGACTTTCATCCCTTGGCTTCCACCCCATTATTATAATTACTATTGTTATCATTCTTGATGTCCTGCTCAAATGAGCAATGAGCCAGTGGTAGAAATCCCACACTCCTATGGCGAGGCTATCCCAAGAACAACCAACCACTGTCGACTTCTCCACAACGTGTTGACCGTTTTATAGACCTCCGGAAGGATGATGGGCCGAGTCAACCCCTAAACAGCATTTCTTTAGAACTGTTTTTGCGTTTAGTTTGTTGTCCTACCCCCGCACCTCCGATTAGCACGGTTGGCTACGTATGGTGCCAAAGAAGTTCAACATGCGTACAGGGTTTGAACTCTCAACCTTCTGATTATGAGCCGCTCGCTTGATCGCCAAGCCACTTGGCCGGTTGTTAAGACCACGTTATATATAGCGCATCGAATAGACTCTGTAAGAATCAATGCTTTCGTATGCAAATACAGCGCAATGTAATGGGTTCAACATCATCCTTGCAGCCACTTAAAATGCTCGACAATGTTCAAAGAAAACTGAACATCAAATCAAACCGCGGCCCTCAGTTGTGACTAATTAATCGAAATGCCGTGCGGGGGGGGATGTCATCTCAAGCACGCCCCAGTGCCACTGATTCAGTGAGAAGATGAACATGGTTCTGCTGACGTACCAGCGGTCAAGGCAAGGACAAATGTCCCCCGTATAGCCTTAACAGACTTTTGGGGCAAGTGCTGTTCGCGTGCACCTATGAAGGCCAGCACCGTGGCACACGAGGAGGGGTGGGTGGCCAGCGCCACGCCCGGCTGCCTTTGTCTCCCAAGAGGCAATGTTTAGGCACAGCACCAAATACTAATTTGAGGGCGAGTTGACCTCAGGGAGGCCTGGGACCTGTTCAAATAATCGTCACCAGCAGTCAGTATAACAACAACCGCAATTCGCCACTAAATGGCAATGCCGTCACCACGGCACCTGTGCCAGGCCAGGTGCATTTCTAAGGCCACGTGAAGTGTCGAACACCCGCTGGCAGGAGGTCACGGGACAGACCCAGGTGCCATGGGTCGACTGACTGAGATGACTGGCGGTCAATATATATACAAATACACACAGTATTCAGATGACCGTTTCAATGAAAATGAAAACTCCACGTTGCAAAGGAGCACCGAGAGAGAGAGACGCACGCTCGAAATTACATTGAGACGACTGAAAGAAGAGCACGTGGATTACAGAACGTCGGCAAGGTTAGAGACAACATATTGACAATTAAGAATGTAATTTGGCACGAGCCCAGTGTCACCAGGACACACGCCTTGTTAACCGAGTTAGATCCCACTCCCAGTCAGCATGCCAGCTCCTTGCCCTCTCATATGTCAGCCACCACTCTCCCCCACCTCACCCCAACCCCTTTTGCCCACCCCCTTGCCGTGTGTAATTTAAGACAAGAACCGCCAACCCTCCTGAAAACGGCGCAGCGAGCCCTCTAAATAAAGACGTGTACGAGCGATAACGTCGGACCGCGTGTTTAATGCACGGACGTAATCGCGCCTCCGATTGGCACGGTTGGCTACGTACGGTGTGAAAGAAGTTCAACAATACATCAAAACGTGAACTCGGTTAAATATAACAGAAAGTGGCTTGAGGCAGGGCAGCTGGAAGGGATGATGGCCTGTGGTGGAGACTAATAACAGGACGGCAGTCAACACAATGAGCTTGTGCGCAGGTGCTGGACTGTTGCACTGCGAGAAAATGACAGATAGCAATGGCTAGGGGGCATGTCTTCATCCAGCAGTGGATCGAGCACTGCTGATGATGATGGCAATTATAAATAACAATACATGACAGCGATATCCATTGCGGAAATATTCACGGACGTGACAGTGGCGGATGCGTGCAGCGTTAAGCAAACATCTGAGCATGGGTCAACCAAAACATAACCATGGAGACAAGACGATCGTTTCTGCCTTGACTTTTCTATCTCCACGGGTGAGCACGGAGACACAAATCACAAACATTAAACAAGAGCCACCGGCAAACAACGAAAATTAATGAGCCGGCACATTGCCTCATCGTTACCGCTCAGATGTCACAACACTGCTGTAGATTAAGTTCTCAATGTTATCTTTTAACCCGGTTTAACCACCGGTGCTACAGGCATCGAATCATTAGACAAATAATTAATTTGGATCCGTCGCACAACAGAGCGACGCTTTGTGTTGCAGGGGACGACGGCCCTCAGAAGCGGATATTACAGAGCCACCTCTGGTTGACACAGTAGGGGGGCAAGCGCCTTCCCACTCGCCGCACCACCGAAAGTAACGTTCTACACGACGAGGGAACCGCTAATTTAGTAAAATTAAGTGCAGAACCAAATTCAACGTGATGGGTTTTTTGTTGTTGTTGTTGCGCGTGCAGTCATAGGGGACGGGAGGTGGGGGGGGATGCTGAGACCCCCAGCTCGCCACGTCTGAGAACCCGGTCTAATCACGGGCGGCTGACTGGATTCAAACCCAGGATTGTCAACGGGACCAGCTCGGTGCTCCGACATTCGAGTCAGAACAGTCAATGAGATACACACGGAGGCTGTGCGCCAGGCTGTGCTACGCAACTTGGAAGCGTCATTCACGAAAGAGTGAGATTACAGGATCACCCTTTGCGATGTCACGTGCGCATCGTAACAATACAAGTATCGATAATCGATATGTGTTTTTTTTTTTACCCAGGAAAGCCAAAGTCTACATTTTTTTCTTCGATTTAAAGCTTTCGCGACTGCAGGGATTCATATTCTTGGTTCTTTAGGTAAAGTCACGTAGAAGGGAAATAATAAAATGATAATAAAACATTATAAAGTTCTCACGACGTTTCGGCCACAATACAAGCAGCTGTCCTCAGGTGAAGAAACAGAGCTGTCGGAAAGACAGCGTCTGTTTCTTATTTCCCTTCTACGTGACTTTACCGAAAGAACCAAGAATATATATAGTCTACATTTTGTTCAGGGCTGGGTTTGAGGTGGGGAGGGTTGTCCCGCCGCATTTGGGATTTTTCATTCGAGAGTCTGGCTTCCTGTGGGAAAAACCCGAAGATAAAGCCGGAGAAAACTCACCATCTTCTTGGTTCTTTCGGTAAAGTCACGTCATTCAGACGCTGTCTCCCCGACAGACCTAGTCTTCACCTGAGGACGGCTGCTTGCGTTGTGGCCGAAATGCCGTGAGAATTATTTTATTATGTTTTTTTTTCATTCTACGTGACTTTACCGAAAGAACCAAGAAGATGAATCCCTGCAGTCGCGAAAGCTTTCAATCGAAAAAACTCACCATGCATACGCGTAAATAACATTCTAGATTTGAAGCTTTCGTGACTGCAAGGATTCATATTCTTAGGTTTTTTCGGTAAAGTCACGTAGGTAAAAAATTCAAATTAATAAAAATAAAATAAAAAATAAATAATTAAAAATAAAAATAATTTCATTTTTTACCTACGTGACTTTACAGAAAAAACCTAAGAATATGCGTAAATAACACTCACCGCCAGAATAACACTCACCCCACCAGCTTCAATGAGACGTAATAAAACAAGAGCTCAACGAGTAGCCCAAGTAAATTAATCAGCGGACACATGCCTTGAGACCTCATCACATTGCCTCGTCGACTTCACAACACTTGGGATTGATATTGAATAACAGCGTGATTGAAAACCTTGATAGGTTTTTTTTTACTCTCACCTCGAGAGGTAACATATCAGGCTGATTGGCCTCATCCAGGAAAAGGTATACAAGGTGCCTGGAAGATCATCATCATCATCGACTACACGACTATTGGCTATTGATGTAGAGGTTTCTCCAGCCCCATGTGTTCGCCTTGAATTTAAGTAAATGATTTCCAATTCATCTTCTTGGTTCTTTCGGTAAAATCATTCTACGTAACTTTACCGAAAGAACCAAGAAGATGAATCCCTGCAGTCACGAAAGCTTTAAATCGAAATATTTGCAATTCATCAATTTATTTCTGGGTTCTGCTCCGTAATGATCGAGCCGGTCTTTTTTGTTGCAAACACCTCCACGATCATCTGACATAGCCAATGGAATTCAATTGTCACGTGGACAATCGTTCGATGCGGGAAAAAAACGTCAGCTTGAAGAATGATCACATCCAAACTTAGATACATTTCGCAAGCAACTGCGTCAAGCATGCAAAAAGAAAACAATTATAAAATCATAATATCGGGTTGCAAAAACCTACGTATTAAGTTCAACAAGTCCTTCTGAACAAGCGGATAAGTTCAAATGGTGCAGTGGGTAACAGGTGTGCCTCACAGCGAGGTGACTGCCTGGGTTCGATTCCCGAGTGGGGTGTGTCTCTGTGTGGAGTTTAGATTTTATTGAACCTGGTTATGCATGGGTTTCCTCTCAAGATAAAAAAATACAATACAACTGATACAGTAACGGCCAAACATCCCATAATGCTGATAAATCATCCACAAATTAACAAATTGTTAACATCGCCCCCTACCTACCACGAAAACTTGGCAACAATCTATCGAGTCTCGGGCGAGGCTTTGCTGCGTAAACAAACGGAATAATAATGAGCTTCATCACCATCGCGGGAATAATAGCCCTTAAAGTGACAGATCGTCGTGGCAAATCATGACAACCCCGTTGTGTCACATTTGTAGACAACTTAGATGTAACTGCTCCAGCACAATTGCTGTAGCGTACGCTGTAGCCCGATGACGGAAGCTTGTGTTGCTTCCGAAACGTCGTGAGTTAATTCATTTTAATGTTTTACCTACGTGACTTTACCGAAAAAACCAAAGAGTATTAATCCTTGCAGTCACGAAAACTTCAAATCTAGAATTTTAGACAACTTCACGTGCCACCACCATCAACCAAAAACGCGTCCAATCATCATCGGCAGTATCGGCAGCAGCAGCAACCACCTGCCATGAGTTTGCGAACGAGTAAATAACTACACATTGCTGAACACAAACAAATCGCTGTTCGTGTGTGTTTACGTTTGTTTTATCAGCGCGCTTGGCTACGTACGACGCGAAAGAAGTTCAGCACCACTGCAGGTGGTGGGTTTCGTTCAATGCGTTGCATCACTATGAACCTGGAAAGGGCCTTCGTGACATAACAGTGGACTGACCATGGGCTGCTGCTGATACTGATTAAATGAGTTCGTCAGCAGGACTTCAAGCGAAGCTGCTGATGAGACGTTGAACGTCGAAACTGTCCAGAGTTGTGTCGATAATGAAGCCGCAACGGGCACCGCGTTGCCATCGGCGCCACTGACAGACCAGCAAAGTGGCGATTCGCTGGCTGTCGATGACGGTGGCGATGATTATTATTAAAGCTGCTGCTGCTGCTGCTGCTGCTACTTTTATCAATGATATATTTACGAGACGCTGTTGTTGTTGTTTTCGATCTCGATAATATCATCATTGGTTACGAGACGTGATGACGACGATGACGATTAAATGTGATCCTCAGAAATTTTGCAACTACAGTACAGACACCGACGCTGGCAACGACGCCCTAACTAGAAAAGTAAAGCTTATAATACAATCACTTTGTTGTTGTTTAAATAACAATAATTTAAATGACAATTACGCCACACTTTGACAACAATGCTTGCTGATCGACCCCAAATTCCGGGTGTGAAGCTTCATCGGCTGACCTTCCCCCTCTCCCGCCCCCCCGCGCCCGACCCTCCTTACCCACGCCGCGAGATGATGGTCGCTCACCTCCTCACCCACGCTCCTCACCCACGCTCCTCACCACCACCACAGTCTTCCTCACCACTCAACTCCTCACTCCACTCCTCACCTCTCCGCACTCTCTCCGAATGGCGGACGAACGAGATAGGCCGGGTTTGTACCCCCCTCCCCCCCCGTGCCGCCGCCGTTACGCGATTGGCCGAGACGACGTCGCGTGACCCAGTTGGGCGCTTATGATTGGACAGAGCTGGGTGACTACGGTGGCCGCCGGGTATGAACGGGACGTGATCGTTGGTGGTGGGTGGGGGCGGAATTGGCGGTCGTAAATAAGCGTGGGGGGTGAGAACGCGTTTGGAAATTTGTGATGAATCGATCGCGTGCGTACATTGGAATTGGAATCGATTCCATTATTTCTCTATAGGAATCGGATTGTAGGTTTATTAACTTACTGTCGATTCCAACGTGTTTTGATTGTTTTTGTGTTGAAATCTATTTTCACCGTATGAGGTTTTTTTTAGGGGGGTGGGGGATTAAATCGCGTAAATGTGTCGTTAAACCCGCCACCACCCGGCACAGCCAATTTGTTACTGCTACAGCACACACCGTGTGTATTGGAAAATAAACCCACAAATTAACAATAATAGTATCGTGACGTTTACGCAAGCGATTACAACAACCGGCATCATCAGGCGACGTCCAGAGTTGTGTAGAAGTCAAGTTTCAAGTTTCATTTATTAGGTATATCCCTGTGAGCTATTCAGCTCTTGAATCGGGTGCAACCGCAACAAACAAAAATACCAAAAACATGAACAAGAAAACATCTTAAAGTGACTATGTGCAAACAGAAAATCCAAGAAAAGACAGCAAAATATTGCAGAAAAATCACCGTACACCAACGCTGTGTGCAAAAATCCCAGTTAGATGAAAGTCAAACAACAACAACCACAAGACAACTTAGATTACGTGTCGAACCTTACTAATCGGCAGTATCGGGTGGTGGCGGGTTTAACGACACATTTATATTTACGCGATCCACCCCCCCCCCCCAAAAAAAAAACCTCTGTTATGGATAATATTGGTCGCGAAAGCTTACGTGTTATATGCTTAGGTTTTTTTTCGGTAAAGTCACGTAGGTAAAAAAAAATCTAAATTAAAATTAATAAATGAATACGTGTTATATTCATTCTACTGCAGTTTATTTTTAGACTACTCTATACACCAATTAAATTCCACAGACCCACTGGACCAGTGGCAGGCCGTGAATTTTACACCTTGCCCTCCAGTGCTACCCTCCCACAATTAAACCGCCTTCAAATATCAACCTCACCATGACACTAGGGCTACAGGCTATTGTCATTCGACTTAACCGCCCCACATTCACAGTTACAGTCACCTTTATCGAGTTGAATACAGCGATTTAACACGAGGCTTCAACAACCTATGAGAGTTACAATACACGAATTGCAGAGACATGAATACATTGGTGACTGAAACCATCAAGGATGTACCACTATGACGCAGTATGATGCTGCATCACAAATAGACATCGCATAGCCCAAATCATTGTCATTACCAAATAAACAAGAACAAACTCACAACCATTTTTTTCGATTTAAAGCTTTCGTGACTGCAGGGATTCAACTTCTTGGTTCTTTCGGTAAAGTCACGTAGAAGGAAAATAATAAAATAATAAAAATAAAACATTCTAAAATAATTCTCACGACGTTTCGGCCACAACGCAAGCAGCCGTCCTCAGGTGAAGAACAGGTCTGTCGGGAAGACAGCGTCTGAATGAAACACTACCAGGCTTGGAGCGTATATTTAAGCTGGGTTGAAGGGGGAAGAGCGCCTTGACAAAACAATTTGCATATTGGTGTTACCTTAGAGTCGCAGTCACATTTACTCATAGGACAACCAAGCAAGCAAAAATTCCGTAAAACACAAATAACACAATCAGTATTCCCCACATAAAAAAACAACTAAAGCATGACATCTAAAAATCTAAACGTCGCGAAAGGAAGCTTAAATAAACATTAGATGATGCTACGTTACGTGCTAGCTAGTTTTACTTCAATTTAAAGCTTTCGTGACTGCAGGGATTCATATTCTTGGTTCTTTCGGTAAAGTTAAAATACGCTGTCTTTCCGACAGCTCTGTTTCTTCACCTGAGGACGGCTGCTTGCGTTGTGGCCGAAACGTCGTGAGAATTTCATTATATGTTTTAGTTTTATTATTTTATTATTTCCCATCTACGTGACTGTACCGAAAGAACCAAGAATATAGTTTTACTTCAGTTAGCTAACTGGCCACTCCGATCACGCCACACGAAAAATGCTCACGGAGGCGGCTAGGCCAGCTAGAAGGCTCCGGCGTCTCAAAGGACACGCCCAACGTGGCAAACTCGACATCTGATTGGTTAAAGAATATGACGATCAACAGCATCGTCCCCATTTGCTTCAACAGCAGAGGGGATTCACTCGACATTCTGAAGGCCTCAGGGTAGATTTTTCACCTGGACAGGCTGAAACAGCACAGGTGGAAAATCCGATTGGATAAAAGCTCTAATTTATGAGCAGCGCAATTGAGTGAGAGAGTAGCCATTAAATGACGTTAATAGACTGATGTGAACGAACTTTGTAAAATACATATAGAATTCTGAATTTATTTTTTTATAAAAATAAAATTTTCTGATTCTGACAATCTTTCGGCCAGCAGAGAAGGCCTTGCTGGCCATGACGCCTCTGCACTGCGCTGTTAATAATTTAAGGAGTTTCACACCGAAATATTTTCGGTAAGCTCAGTTATTAATTCCAAAAAAGTTTGTATCCCTTTCCCCTAAATAAGTAGAGATTTGTAAAAAGATGCTCAACGGTGCTGGGGAGAATGTGTTAAAGGAGCAATGGAAACATACAGTGAAAAAATTGCTTTATAGCTCATCATATTCCTCCAGTATTACTACTATAATGAGCCAATATTGTCTGTGTGTCCCGCGCGTGACGTCACTCCACATGCCGCACCCCTCCCCAATAACCATTAGCGGGTGACGTCACTGCACATGCCGCACCCCTCCCCAATAACCATGAGGGGTGACGTCACTCCACATGGATCAACCTCCTCATGAATAATCATGCACAGGTGACGGCACTCCACATCGAACAACCTCCCTCATTAATAATCATGACCAGGTGACGTCCCCCAAATGAACCCCCCCCTCATTCATAATTATTAGCGGGTGACGTCACTCTACATGGGGGAGGGGGGGGGCGAGACGCCTCTTTCCCCAATCCTCGGCGTCAACTTACAACCTTCACTACAAAGGCAGAACCCTCACGTCACGTGATCTCCGTAACGCTGTTGAGACATCGAAGTATAATGAACAAGGGATTATAACCTTAAAATGAAATAAGTCTGTGTCACTGCGCCCTTACAAATTGCACACGAATGGATGCAATGAATATGACGTCGCGGTCTGCTTTTCGCTTGCAAGTTTAAGATTTACTGTAATACACCCGTCCTTGGACGGGCTATAGGCTATTAAAATAAATGTTCTCACGCAATGCCAATTATTTATCCAGGACAGGCATCGCTGAGTCTCAAGACTCGATTTTGGGGAGTATGTTTGGACCATGGATTTCCATGCGAATCAAACTATTGAAACATTTTTTACCAGGTAAGGGCCCACTCAGCTACGTTCAGCCGCATTGTCCGAAGGCAAGCAAACTCTCATCAGCAGTCAGGCTCTTCTTCAAGTCATGCCGGTGAACTGGCAAATGCTGGCAAACAAGTACCGATGTTGACATCATACCCGTCAGCCCTCTTATCAGTGCCTACCTCATTACAGACCAATTCAGACCGTATTGGTCACCCCGTGGCCCTGATAAATCTCAACGTTCATTCTACAAAGTCCCATCACAATACAAAAAAAAATGACAAAAACATGTTTTTTCCCCGTATTGAAACGCCGTGTGGACCTGAAAACTCAATTTCCCTGTACAAGAATACGCGGTAAACCGTATGGGTTGACAGCTAGGCGAAATGCAGTGTCTCATCATCAGCAGCAGCAGCAGAGAGAGCCAGACTCGTTTGAGCAAATGCCAAACTGCCCAGATGTTCGCAGACTGAATGCTAGACTACACGTTAGAGAACACACACACACACACAAAACAATGATTAGTGTGGTTGTGGAAGGATATAAGTAACTGAAAACATAATCATAAATACACCTGAATACAGGTTTTTTGGGTTAGATCGCGAAAATATATAAATGTGTCGTTAAACCCGCCACCACCTGACACAGCCATTTATATAGTTGTAATTAGTAAGGTTTCGCACTAATTTATATATTTGTAATTAGTAAGGTTTGGCACTAATTTATATATTTGTAATTAGTACTAGGTGACTTTACCGAAAGAACCAAAAAGTATGGATTCCTGCAGTCACGAAAGCTTCAAATCAAGATGGAATTAGTAAGGGTTGGCACTAATTGGTATTAGTAAGGTTTGTCACGTAAACAGAAGGTTTGTCTTTTAAACAGAACATGTAAATTGGTTACTAGTACATCACACCGGTTGTGTGTTGGAGAGCAAAGCCACAACATTTACAATACGAGTGCTGACTAATTGGCTGTGTCGGGTGGTGGCGGCTTTATATATTAACGCGATCTAACCCCCCAAAAAACTATGTTTTATCGATTATATTGGTCGCGAAAGCCTACCTACGCGTTAAATAAATACACCTGTACACTATGGGAACCTCATTTGCCAGTAAAAATATAATTGTTTTTCTACCCTTCTATCTGGCAACAAAACTGACGCCTTTTTACAAGGAGTCATGTTTGCATAGACCGCAATACCTGCAGTCATAATACAAACAAAAGACATTACTCTGATAATGTGCACTGTCCTTGAAGTCGATTGGTCCACACCCGAGACAGCTTTCCTTAGAGCCTAGTCTCACATGGGTTGGACCAGATGACTGCAGGTATTGCGGTCTATGCAAACATGACTCCTTGTAAAAAGGTGTCAGTTTTGTTGCCAGATAGAAGGGTAAAAAAACTATTATAAATACACCTGCTTCACATAAACGACGGCGATTTTTTCCACGCGTCCAATCAACCCTCAAGACACCTGTGTTTGTGTGCGTGTGTGATTTACGGCGTGCAGAATCTTGGAATCCCTGCCTCACTTGATACAGCAAATCTGGCTGTGACGGTCCCACCTGATGACGGAGACTTGTGTTGCCTCCGAAGAGTCAAATTTCGATTTAAAGCTTTTTTTATTATGTATTATTTTATTATGTTTTATTATTTTTATTATTTTATTACTCCCCTTCTACGTGACTTTACCGAAAAAACCAAGAAGATGAACTCCTTAGAGTCGTGATTTTTTATTATTTTATTTTTATTAATTTTAATTTTTTACCTACGTGACTTTACCGAAAAAACTAAGAGTATGAATCCTTGCAGTCACGAAAGCTTCAAATCTGGAACAGATGCCAGATTTGTTGTTCGCTTTTCTCTTCTCGATATGATCGACGCTCCGAACATTCGACGCCGTGATGTGATAGCGCCACCTCGTGGCTAACGGGAGGACGAAAGGGAGAGAGTGGGTGGTGGTGGTGGTGGCCGGGTTAGTGTGGGAGAGTTCGGGAGAGCTAAGAGAGAGAGATGCAGCGTTACGAGTCGTGACGTTCCTAATCTCACTTCCGTTCGGTCTTCTCGGCACGGGCGTCTCGATCCACACCCTTCTGCCTCTACACAGCGGGGTATGTATGGCACGGCTGGCTGGATCATTTACAGCAGTCTCACCAGCAGCACCAAACATCATCATCAGCAGCAGCAGCGGCGGCAGCAGCAGCGGCAGCAGCAGCCTCACCATCAGCAGTGAGCAGCAGCACTGCCATCCCATTGTGTCAAACGGGCGTTGGTATATGATTGTTGAATGAATGACCGTTATCTATGTGTGTGTGTATATGTGTTCATTGGGTCTCTGGCAGTGTGTTATAACGTTTCAAAGCAGTAATGCAGTATACATGCAGTATACATGCAGTACATTACATATTGTCATTGAGACGAACACGTACCATGTACAGTATTGGCCACAATTGTAGTCATCATCATAATCACAACAATGGGAAATGCGTTTCTTCTTATGCGCGGATAATTTCCGGTTGCCATCATATATGCTTCATTACTGTAGCGACGAGGAGGACGAGGATGATGATCATGATGATGATGATGTTGTTAGTCGACTGTTGACCGTCTCATTATTGAGTCTCAAGACTGTATTTCAGGAGGGTTTCGGCTACATTGGGGTGTTTCGCCGTGAATTCAATGAATGAGAGGTTGGATTCGCGTGAGAGAAAACCCCAGAGATAACCGTGGGCGGACGACACTTCCAGAGGTCCGCACAGATGGGTAAACGAGCCCACTTGCTGTACTGCCATATCACAGCCACTTGGGAGATAGTACAGCATACAGCCGAGACGGTTTTATAAGTAAGAAAACGAAGTATCTGTGTGTCCCACCAACCCTAGACGGGCATTGCCACCACGCCCAATTATATTGTTGAAACATCGATTAAATTCCGCACAGATGGATTTACCATTGAGCTCTGAAGGGCTGTCACACAATCGCCTTGTGACAAGAAGTGAAAGGACATTGCAGAGTAATTTGAATTGTTGTGCAGACGCTGTCTCCCCGACAGACCTGGTCTTCACCTGAGGACGGCTGCTTGCGTTGTGGCCGAAACGTCGTGAGAATTGTATTTTATTATGTTTTATTATTTTTATTTTATTATTTCCCTTCTACGTGACTTTACCGAAAGAACCAAGAAGATGAATCCCTGCAGTCACGAAAGCTTGCGTTGTGGCCGAAACGTCGTGAGAATTGTATTTTATTATGTTTTATTTTTTTTATTTTATTATTTCCCTTCTACGTGACTTTACCGAAAGAACCAAGAAGATGAATCCCTGCAGTCACGAAAGCTTTAAATCGAAAAATGTTGTGCAGTAGTAATTCGTTCGGTCTGGCCAAAGATAATTATTATTATTATTAATTACTTGAAATATTTTTGTGGGGAAAGGTTGCCAGGAGGTGGCGGTACAGCCATGGATTCTTGTATGAATCTGTGCGGGTGCAGATTATTTTTGTAGTTGTTTTAGTGATTTCTTTATCTTTCCTATACTTTGCACTCCGATCGTGTCTGTGTACTGTTTGTTGGTGTAACGTTTTGACCCGCCCCTACTCGACATTTGTTGAAAAAGAGCTTTAGAGCTCATCGGATTCCTCCAGTGTCAATACAGATTCTGATTCCAATTTTTTTGGTTTACGTGGGGAGACAAGATATGTGAAGAAGGCGTATTTTGCCCGCCTGCTAATTTATTTAGTGACAAAAACAGCGTGCTATTTGTCAAATTACCAGCAGTTAGTGGGTAGAATAAAAGGGAGAGGTTATATGACCAGCCAGCATCGTGAAGTATGGTCAAACAATCACTCCAGAAGCGACACGGTGTAAGAGAGTGAGGGAGACCTTCATCCATTATAGAATATTCGGCTGCTGATATAAATGTCCACGTGAAAAGCCACTTCGTTGAGCTATCATTTGTGGCCCACGTCGCTTCAAAAATAAGAGCTACGTGGCTTTGTGAGACCTTAGCTGGCAAAATAAAATAAAAAAAGTTGTTTGGATTAGTTTATAATATATTTTCTCCCGATTTCTGCCACACCCTAGCTTAAATCAAACTTCATGGGATCTCCTTTGCCAGTACCAAAATATACTAATAGGGGTTTTCCCCTTTTTGCTGGCAACAAAACTGACACTTTTTGCAAGGAATCATGCTTACATTAACCACAATACTTGCAGTCAAATGCAAACAAAAAACAATTATCAGAGTATTGTTTTTGTTTGCATTTGACTGCAAGTATTGTGGTTAATGTAAGCATGATTCCTTGCAAAA
>CM025656.2:3183433-3194019 GCA_014621495.2 Entosphenus tridentatus
GGACACTGGGACACGCAACGGACACACAACCACGCAATGGACACACAGAGGACAGGCATCGCCGATTAGTGCGGTCGGCTACGTAAAACTCAAAATATACAGCCGGCGTCAGGGTTGGGATCGAACCCACGACCGCTTGTATACCAGGCGAGGTAGTTAACATCTCGCCACCGCATCCCACTCTTGCATGCGGTTAGCTGCTGTATGTATGTTGAACTTCTTTCGCACCGTATGTAGCCACCAAGCTAAATCGCACGTGCAGGGGGGGGGGGATGGACAACAAACTAAACACAAGTTGTTCTATCTTAATGCTCAGTTCTCCCTCTATGTGCTTCTATTCCATGCCACGTCTCATCCCTCGTCACACCCCTTATCCTTAGAAATCCATCAGCTTGCATAGAGACTCAGACACTCCTACACGATCCATAGACTTACAAAGAGACTCAAACTCAGATACTTTCACATGGCCCATAGACTTACAGAGACTTGTAAGAGAATCTGAATCTACATGGCCCAATAGACTCGCACATATTCTAAGCCAGAAGCCACCACTATTGCATAGGGTGGGTCGGCTGGTTGGATAGCCTCTCTCCACCAGTCGCATCCACCGTTCTCACATCTCACTCCATCGCATCTCCCCTTCCATCTCCCCCCACCCGCATCTCCCCCCACCCGCATCTCCCATGTCCCCCTCCTCCCTGTGTCCTGCACTGGTGGGCACCTCCACAGCACAGACTTGAGGGTTCCCAGGTTAATGATTTAAACTCACATTTCAAGTGAGCTGTAAAATAAATTAACTTTCAAGAAATTTGTTTAATCTTCAATTGAAGGTTAATTTTTGAAACCGAGACCCAAAAGTGGGCTAAACCCAACACGAAACCTGTGACAAGAGACTGCAAAGATTAAAAACTCCAACAAATGACTGTAGAGCGAGATTCTGCCAAAACATTTTGACAGAATCTGCTAATAAGTGAACGTAAGTGGGACAAATGTTCAAATACGACAGGTGACTGCACCAACCAAACCTCGCGACCTCTTCCGACAGGCGATCCGTAGCAAGTGCCCGACGTTTCAAACCTCCTCGCGAGAGGTTCGTCGAGAGAATAAAATTGCTGAATCTCGTCCCGCCGAGCGGCGAGAAACGGAAACAAGAGGGGCGAGGTCGAGCGTCGAGCGATTCTGTCCAAAAATAAACCGCGCAACCGTTTTAGACGAGGCCATCGTGGCCGAAACGCACACAAAAAAGTACAAATCTTCTGCCGAGCCACAGCGAGTTTTACAACGGCAAACAATCCCGGCAAAAAACAAACGCAGACTCTAATCGTCCGACACCCGCCCGGCAAAGTTGGACGAGACGAACCTTCAAGACAACCTTGCTCCCCCGCCGACCGGCTCGACACACAGCTCCTCTTTAGCCGAGCCTCAACTTGTCCCCAAGAAATCTCCTCGCGGACGCAGTTATCCCCCTTATGACGACACACCCGACGGTCGCCAACGATGGGGCATCGCCGGCGGTTAAGGGAGCTACCGCCGCCGCCGTTGTCCTTGTCGTCGGCGCAGAGGGGGGCCCGTGCGTGGTCGCGTGCGTGCGTGCGTGACTGCCGGCGGGTGGTGTATTTCAGCTGACCCACCGCATGGCTCTGGAATGCGTCCGCGGCTCCAGCTAAAAATACATTCGGCCAAAGTTGCCGGGGGCCCGCTGGCCCTGCCGCTACCGCTGGCCCTGCCGGAGGAGGTGGGGACGTGGGCGGTGGGGGAGGTGGGGACGTGGGCGGTGGGGGTTGGGGGGCGGTGATCGCCGGTGACGGGGGGCGCTAGGTGCGGCGTGGGCCACGTAAGATCCACGAATAGGAAGAGGAGTAATTCCCCTGCCCAGCACCGCCGCCGCCCGTAGTAAACACCCTCGCGCCAGAGGCTAAGGGCGCAGCCCTGAAACTGGTCGACCCCCGCCGCTGCTGGCAGAAGGCCCCCCCACCTCCCCTCCCCCTAGTGGAGGCATAAACATAACGGTCAGACTAAATCTTGACTTAAAGCTTTCGTGACTGCAGGAATTCATATTCTTTGGGTAGTTCGGTAAAGTCACGTAGATAGGTTCAAGGAAAAGAAGACCCCCTTTTCCTGATGACGACCGCTTGTGTTGCGATCGAAACGTCGTAGTTTTTTTGTTATTTTGTTATTTTCTTTGAACCTATCTACGCGACTTTACCGAAAGACCCACAGAATAGGTCAGACTAAACACAGCAAATCCTAAATGGGATCTCGGCCTGGCTCTACGAGCCTCAGATATTAACTCGAAAGCACCAATATGAACCAGTGAGCCAGAGCTGTTGAAACTGAACCCGACTACATTTTTGGCCTACTCTTCCACAATGGCCATACAACCACACTAGACCCCGCCACACGCGACCAGCTGATCGACTAACCGTCCGTGCTGCTGCTGCTGCTGGTGGTGGTGGTGACGCTATGGACACTTCCGGGTGGATGGAGGGCGACACGTGGGCAACGTGGAGGGGGGATTTAATAAACTCGCCACTGTTGCCTCCATCCGCTGCACCAGGAGATCGTATCGAGTGTTACGCTCTCCGTCACAACGCCGCTCGCCGTGGCAGCGCGAGAGCTATAGGCGCCACGGTGGACTAGTAGATGTTAACTACCTCGCCTGGTGTGCAGGAGGTTGAGGGATCAACCCCGATCCCGACCCTGACTGAAGCGGGCTGTATATTTGGAGTTTGCGTGTAACTCTCTCTCTCTCATCATCATCATCATCACGGTGGCTCGGATATGTTAACTACCTCGTCTGGTATGCAGGAGATTGAGGGTTCAACCCCGATCCTGACTGACGCCTGTTGTATATTTGGAGTTTGCGTGTCACTCTCTCTCTCACCATCATCACGGTGGCTAGGAGATGTTAGCTACCTCGCCTGGTATACAGGAGGTCGTGGGTTCGATTCCGATCCTGACGCCTGCTGTATATTTGGAGCTTGCATGTCTCTCCCCGGCTCCTCCGGTTTTCCCCTCCACATTTAGAATCGACATCATACGTTCAGAACATTTGGCTGCTATACATTTCCACGTGTTGATGATGATGATGAAAATAAGCCCACTTCGTTGTGAGCAACATAGTTCAGTGAGTCGTTACCTGGTAATTATAAAAAAACTAAAATCGAATATAAATACATTATTAAGGGCCCTGAAAAGTGACTGAGGTTCGTTTTTTCAAGGGAGAGGAGTGGAAGGAGTGTGGGGGGGTGTGCACAGTGGTGAGAGCAAATGTTAAGCGAGGGGCTTCCAGAGTTTTCCTCAAGGGAAGACGAGCAAAAAGGCACCAGGGTAAACAAGCTAAATAAAGTACAGTAATTAAACATCACTTACACTCAACTCTCAATTGTGCAGGAGACTTGGTTTGGCTCCATGAGACTTCCATAGACATGAACTCTGAACGCTGTGAATCCAAAGGGACCCCCTTAGTCTGCCTCTTATGAGTCTTAGATATTCACACTTAACACTGTGAATCCTGCAGGAGCTTTAGCCTGACTATGAGCCTAAGAGTCTTAGAGGAACTCGAGTCTGCCCATACGAGTGTTGTGTTATTTACGCTGATAACCCTGAATGTAGGCTAGTCGCCGTAATGACGACAGGGGAATCGAACGCAGGCCGCCGGGTTCGTCACGTGGTTCGCGTCTTTTAAAATGATTCCTCATCATCACCATCATCATCCAGGGTCAATCAGCCAAGACACAAGCAAAGATCCCCCGTGTAGCCTACACAGACTATTGGGGCAAGTGCTGTTAGCGTGCACCTATGAAGGCTGGCACGGCCACACGAGGGGGTGGGTTGCCAGCACCACGCCCGACTGTCTTTGTCTCCCCAGTGGCGATGTTTACACACCGCACCAGGTACTCATTTGAGGCCGAGTCAACCTCGGGGAGGCCCAGCACCGGTTCAGATAATCGTCATTCGTGTTTACATTGGAGCGGGAGTCGAACTCTGGGTTTCGTAGCGCGTTGCGCTAACCACTTCACCGTTGACGGTAGGATTTGTCTCCGGGTCCTCCGGTTTTTTCCCCTCCACATTTAGAAGCACGCGCCCAGAATATTCGGCTGCTGCTATCAATTTGCACGTGATAAGCCACTTCGTTGCGCTATCATTTGTGGCCAGGTCGCTTCTGTACGTCATCGGCGGCGTGCTGGGCAATCGCCCTTGCGCATGGCACGCAAAGAGGCCAGAGAGGTATGTACTCCGACAAGGGCCCATTGCCCGAAACGTCGGACATTACATTTTTTTTGGGATCATATATTTTATTTTATGGCCACAGTGTCACAATGAACGCGTTGAGTTTTTGTCATTATTCTTGTTGTTGTTTTTACTCATCTTGACGGTGCGTGAATTATGCCGTTGACCCGTGTGTGTTCTCGACTCCGCGTCATTCCTCGGTTTCCATCTCGCGCGGTTCATTTCAAACGGAGCAGCTCTCAGTGCCGCGTCGCGAAAACTTTTCCCTTTGTCGCGATGCGCATTCGTCGCCACCAACGGCAGCGGCGAGCCCTAACCGTATGTAGTAGCCGGCCGGGCACCCATCGATGAAACTAAAAGAAAGTAATTCCTATACCCCCCGCACCCACCCAAAAGAATAACGTCAAAATAACGTAACATCTTAAAACAGACACCAACAAAAAAAACAACACGAGGCTAGAATTTGAATTTTGAACGAGAATTATTTGCTCACAGTGACAATGAATTAATAAAACGACTTCTGCCAAAATATCCTCCCCACCCCCCCCCCCCCAAAGCGGAACCTTCCAGAAAATGAGTTGCAAGATTTGGGAAAGAGTTTGTTAGCGCCAATCAAACTTGGGATCTCTCTTACAGTCTATTTACGTGCGCGCGCACGCACACTACTGACTCACTGCCCCGATATAAAACGATTAAGCGCCGCACATGTGTGCGGTGTGTGTGTGCGTGTGTGTGTGTGTATTTACACATCAGGTCGACTCAGCCTCAAATGAGTACCAAGTGCGGTGTGTAAACATCGCCACTGGTGAGACAAAGGTGGCCGGGTGTGGTGCTGGCCACCCACCCCCTCATATGCCGTGCCGGCCTTCATAGATGCTCGCTAACAGCACTTGCCCCAACAGTCTGTTCAGGCTATACAGGGGATCTTCATCTTTGTATGTTACACATACAGGTGGGGGAGCGGTGGTGGAGCGGTTAGCGCACTGCGCCACGAACCCAGCCACCCGAGTTCGATTCCCGCTCACGGCCAACACCAGTGACGATTATCCGAACCGGTCCTGGGCCTCCCCTAGGTCGACTCAGCCTTCAACGAGTACCTGGTGCAGTGTGTAAAAACATCACCACTGGGAAGACAAAGGCAGTCGGGCCTGATGCCGGCCACCCACACCCGCGTGTGCCGTGTCGGCCTTCGTAGGTTGCTCGCTAACGTCACTTGCCCCAACAGCCTGTTAAGGCTACACGGGGGAACTTTGTCTTTCTTTTGTGTATTTACACGCGTGCATTCCACGTGCACAATCTGGTCACAGTATCTGGTCGTCGACCAATGTTACAAACACAACTCTCCCTGCTTTTCCCCATTATTTTTATTTATTTTTGTTATCATCGCGTTGTCATGAGATTACTTTGGGAACTCTACCCGCGGAGTCGTGTGATGTTAACCCTTTCCGTGTTAGAGAACGGCGCGTAGAAGTGGACATCACGGAGTTACCTCCGAGGTCCCGTTAAGTGATCCAGGGTCAACACAGCAGGGGGGTGGGTGGGGGGGGGTGTACATCCCACCAGCCCCGCCAGCTTCGCCGCATGAAGATCAAACTGAGATTTCCCAGTCTCACAGTCGCGATGGTTTACCCAAATGTAAAGCTGCAGAATCAATTTTAACGCGATGGATTTGTTTGTGCTCGTCGCCGCTCGTGACGGGGCTGAGACCCATCAACTCACTGCAATTGAGAACCACCGGTTGAATCGCACGTGGTTTCCGTCTACGTCTATGGGGTTTGTATGCGAGTTTGTGCCTCTCTGTGCGAGTCTATGCGTCTCTGTTGTGAGACATTTGCTGACTGTGTTGGCTGAAACCTGGATTCGAAGCCAAACTCTCAGCGGTGTCCCTTGGCTCCGAGCCAGCCGGTCACCTCTCCAGTGAACTTTTTGAACTCTCACACACAAAGACACAGATTCCCCGTATATCCTTAACACATTATTGGGGCAAGTGCTTTTATAGCGAGCAGCACCTGTGCAGGCCGGCACGGCACACGAGGTGTTGGGTGGCCAGCATGACGCCCGGCCACCTTTGGCTCCCTAGTAACGAGGTTTACACATTTCACTGGATACTCATCTTAGATTGAATCAACCGAGGGGAGGCCCAGGACTGGTTCAGATAATGACGCACACGCACGTGCACACACTCGAACACAAGACACTAACCCCACTGATACCTGCACAGGTGCTCGCTAACAGAGCTTTCCCACCTTGATCAAACACCTTGACACATTCTAGATTTGAAGTTTTCGTGACTGCAAGAATCCATACTCTTTGATTGTATTCGGTAAAGTCACGTAGGTAAAACATTTCAGCAACTGTCTTCGCTGTGTTTGTCCCCACCTGATGACGGAGTTGCGCCCGTAACGTCGTGATTTAATTGAGTTGTTTTTCATTTTTATTTTATTTGTTTACCTACATGACTTTACCGAATAAAACCTTGACACATCTAAACTAACACACCTGGCTTCCCTTTACTAAAACACAAGTCTTACACCTTCAGTTACGCACCTGTGTCACACACCCACACTTGCACACCTGTGTTAAACACCCACACTAACACACCTGTACACCATTGGAACCTCCTTTGCCAGTAGCAAAATATGATAATAGTTTTTTTACCATTTTATCTGGCAACAAAACTGACACTTTTTTTTGCGTCATCTGGTCCAACACCATGTGAGACTAGGCTCTAAGAAAAGCTGTCTCAGGTGTGGACCAATCAACTTCAAGGACAGTGCATACATTATCAGAGTTGTGTTTTTTGTTTGCATTCCGACCGCAGGTATTGTGGTCAATGCAAACATGACTCCTTGTAATTAAAGGTGTCAGTTTTGTTGCCAAATAAAAGGGTAAAAAACCAAATATAACACACCTGTGTTAGACACCCAAACTGACACACCTGTGTTAGACACCTACACTAACATACGTCTTACACTTTCATTTACACATCTGTCTTACACACCTTCATTCACACACCTCTCGCACACACTTTTACTAACACGCACCTCCACGACCACACCCACCTTAGACACCCACACCAGCACACCTGGCCCTTCACATTCATTGACACACCTACACTGGACACAACTCTGTGTTACACGCCTTCACCAAACACACCTGTCCAAACACACCTGTCCAAACACACCTGTCCCATTCCACGTCCATCAGCGCTCCCACCTGTAACGCTCACCTACCTGCCTTGGCATTAGGAACTATTCACCCCCCCCCCTCTCCAAGCGAACCAATCAAATATCACGATTCAGCATCGCGATGATCAATTCTTGTTTTTAACACTTCGACCTATAATAACACGTCACCCATCGTCGTCGTCGTCGTCGTCGTCGTCATCATCAGCTCTGATCGATCCACTGCTGGATGAAGGCCTCCACAAGCCACCACCGTGTCTCACCATCGTGCGACCGTTAACCATCCATTAATTATAGATTTGAAGCTTTCGTGACTGCAAGGATTCATATTCTTAGGTTTTTTCGGTAAAGTCACGTAGGTAAAAAATTAAAATTAATTAAAGTAAAATAAATAAAAAATCCCGACGTTTCGGAGGCAACACAAGCCTCCGTCTTCAGGTGGAATCGTCACAGCACGACTACTATATAAAGTAAGTAAGATACAGCTATCGGTCAGTACTCGACAACCCATCGAGAAAGCTCCACCCCCGGGATCGAACGGGGCGACACGGACAAATTCACGGCCCCGTGTTCTTTTGCTTTGTTGTCGTTTTTGCAGAACGGCATCGCGGGCGGGGGCCCCCTCCCCCCCCGGCATCGTCTCGTCCCCCCCACGCCACCGTCGGCGCCGCCCGGCGGCCACCGCGGGGCGCGGGGGCCTCTTGCCGAGCCGCGCCACCCAGACGCCGAGGCCGTGAAGCATTCCTCAACTCGCACGCTTCGAGTGGCGGCGGCGGCGGCGGTTTCCGCCCCGGAGACAAAATGTGAAATCACACGAACGGTGATTTTTTTTCTTGCCTCCTCCGCCTTCCTCCTACCTCTGCTTCCTCCTCCAGTGGCGAAGATGTTGGCTACCTCGCCTGGTTTGCAGGAGGTCATCGGTTCCATCGTGACCCCGACGCGGGCTGTATATTTGCAGTTTGCTGGTCTCTGCCCGTGGTCGCGTGGGTTTTTCTCCGGGGCCTCCGGGTTTTTCCTTCCGCATTTAGAATCAACGTGTATTTTGAGTGTTTGGCTGCTATAAATGTCCACGTGATAAGCCACTTCATGCCCAGGTCGTTTCCGAAAAAGAGCTACATAGCTCAGCGGGACCTTACCTGGTAAAATAAAAAGTCCAGTTAAATTTTTTTTATTCAGTTTTAAGAACAAGACGCATTTCTCGGTTGAACGCGCCGCCAACCCATTTGGCACCGTGTCTGAACAAAGGAACCCACTGTGGACTCCGGGGGGGGAGTTTCGTGCCTCGTGCATCACGGTGCGGAGGCGCGGCGGTCAGCGCACCGCGCTGTGAACCCGGCGAACCCAAGTGGCGAGCGAACGATACCCAAACCTGTCCGGGATGCACCAGGGCCCCAGATCAGAGGTCGCAAACGGGTTTTGATTCCTTACCCGTACCTGTACCCGGCCGCACCAGGGTCGCAAATGGGTACCCGTACCCGTACCCGGCCGGGTACGGGTTCCCTACCCGTACCCGTACCCTACCCGAAATGAGTGACAAACAGTTACTCACCAGTGACTCACGGCCTACCCGTACCCGTACCCGGCCGCACCAGGGTCGCAAACGGGTACTCGTACTCGGCCGGGTACGGGTAGCCGGGTATCGGGTAGGGTACGGGTATCGGGTACCCGGTTGCGACCTCTGCCCCAGATCAACCCTGCGAGACCCACAGACTCACATTCCAGACCCATAGACGTATAGAGACCCATGTATTCACGGAGCCCTAGACTGCCACAGAGAACCACAGGCTCGCATGGAGATCCACGGATTTGCATATAGACACATACGCAGAGTTATACAGAGACCCACAGTCACATAAGGACCCATTGATTCATACAGAGACACATAGCTTAACATAGAGAATTGCAGATTCGCATATAGACTCATAGATTTGCATATAAAACAAAAACTAGATTTATACAGAGACCCACAGTCACGTATGGATCCATCGATTCAAATAGAGACCCAAATCTTAACATGTAACATTGCAGACTTACACAGAGACCCACAGACTTAACGTGGAGACCCACAGACGAACGACAACGTAGTTGCGGGCGACATATATCGAAAAGTCAGAGGTCAGCAGACGGACGGCTGAGATCAGTCCCTGCGAGTCTTTACAATTGAAGCATTCACAGGGCACGCACACGCCGCGTGCATGCACGAGCAAAAGACAAAGATCCCCCGTGTAGCCCGCACAGACTCTTGGGGCAAGTGCTGTTAGTGAGTAGCAGCACCTACCTATGGAGGCCGGAACGGCACGCGAGGGGGTGGGTGGCCAGCACCATGCCCATGTACACACACGCGTGTACACACACACACACGCGTGTACACACACACACACGCGTGTACACATACACACACGCGTGTACACATACACACACGCGTGACAACGCGCGTACACACACGTCCGCCCACACAGCGGCCGAAGTACTGTGTTCGACCATTGTGAACGCGACATTTAGGTTCTTTATTATTTATATGTTATAATTATTTATTTCACAACCGTCCTTTTTTTTTTACTCTGAATGGAGCATGCAAAAATACTGCGCTGGAAAAGAATCAAATAATTGTGGCGGGGATGGGGAAAAATATAGTGACACCGTTGGTTCTGTCATACGGTCGCATTTCTTTGGCGATTTGTTTAACTTTCCTACACTTCACACTTCTATAAACTCGTTTGTGTTATTGTTTGTCGTGGAGACGTTCTGACCACGTGCCCCAACTGGACATCTGTGAAAAAGAGGTTTGTGGCACGTCGGATTCCTCCAGCATAAATAAAACACGGTATTCTGATTTTAAATGTCAGGACACTTGGGGGGGCGCGCCCCCCGTTATTCCGATCGCGCTGTCGCGGCAACGTCACGAGATGCGTGCAGTGAGCAGTGCACCAGCCTGCGTCGGGACAATGACCCAACGGGACGGAGACATCACAGAACTACGTCTGAGATCACGTGGGGCAACCTCTCACCCGCACAGTCAGGGGGCATCTGCACTCTGACCCATGTGCACTAGAGCAGCGATATACTGGTCACATTCTCATCAAATATATATTCCCGCACCTCCGATTAGCACGGGCGGCTACTTAAGTTGCAAAAGAGGTTCAATGTACCTACACATATGTATATATA
>CM025656.2:3206638-3231193 GCA_014621495.2 Entosphenus tridentatus
TGTGCGTGTCTTTGCCTGTGTGTGTGTAGATTGTGTGCGTGTCTTTGCCTGTGTGTGTCTCGTGCATGCCGTGCCCTTTTCTCAGTGTCTACCGAATGTCCATCTCGTGTGGATTATCGCCCATCGGTGTCTCACGTTTGTTTAGTTTCTGTGTCTCCATTGAATGTCTCAATTGTGATGCGTTAATATTACACGTGTGCCTTCCAGTACGTTTCATGTCTCTTTTCCTTTGTGTTTCTTATGTATCCTGTCTGTGTATGTTGCCTTGTCTTTGTGTATTGTCTCGGTGGGTCTCTTTTAACACGCTGCTTGCGTAGCTACGTGTGCCATATTTATGGTTGTGTGTCTGTCTTTCATATGGTTTTGTGTCTTTCGTTTGCCTGTCCGCCTTGTCTAAGTGTGTATCCCGTGAGTCCAGTTCCTTCAGTGTGTGTGTGTGCCCTGTCATTGCCACTTATCTGTGTGAATTTTGTCCATCTCGTGTCTCTTGTGCATCTGCGCGTGTGACCTGTGTGTGTCTTGTCTGTCTCCCTATGCCTCCTGTGTGCATCACGTGCCTCTTGTAGATGTATCTCGTTCCTGTGTCGTACTCGCAATATGTAGCGTGTCTTAATTCACACGTTACTTATCTTGTATGCATGCTATGCAAATATAATTTATTAACGTTCGCCTTTTTTGTCCAATATTTTTGTGTATTTGTGTATGATGTGCTTCTTTGTGTGTCTCCCTGCCATGTGTATCTTCCGTGCATTGCGAGTCTTGTGTGCGTGTCTTTCTGGAATCTCGACTTGATTCTTCTGCTTCTGTGTGTGTGTGTGCCTCTGGTGTGTTTGTTGTGCCAGTGTGTTTGTGCGTGATGCTGCATCTGCTGAGTTACTGCTGCCAGTCGACTTTGACTTGTACGGTTACTTAATTACTGGCCTGTGATTTTTGGCATCTCGATCGCATGTGTGTTGTTTACATTTGTGTTAAACGGTTGTGTATATTGTGCGCGATCTTATGTTCCTGGAGTGTATGCGTGTTGTTTTGCCTGTCCTGGACTGTATGCTGTAATGTGTTCTTGTTTTTGCTTGTGTGTTTTATATGCCTGTGCTATGCTTTGTGTATGTGTGTATTTTTTTTGCCTGTGTTCTACTATATGCGGTGTTTGTGTAGCGTGCATGTGTTGGTTGCCTCTGCGTGTTATAACATTTCTGCACAATATAGCAAGAGCCGAGTTTCTGTAGTTTGTGCAATGCACTGCTAGAAACTTTTAATAGCTTGAGTTCGATTCCAAGTCGTCACGGCTAACATCAGTGGCGAGCGATACCAGAACTTGTGCTGGACCCCCCTCCAAAGTTAACCGAGCCATAATTGCGTACCTGATGCATTGTGTAAACATCAGAACTTGTGGAGGAAAGAATTTGCCGGTTGTGGTGGTGGCGGCGGCCACGCCACCAATTTGTGAATTTATGTGCTGTGCCAGTGTTCAGAGCTGCCCGCTAACAGCAACACGCCACAAGTTTATACCGCTGTACACAAGGGTTCTCGGTCTGTGTGTGTGTGCGGAAAATGCAATGTTACCTTTGTGTCTAGTTGTGTGTTGTGATCGGAAAATTTGTCACAGGAAGTGACATCATGGAAATTGTCACTTCCTTGGCTTTCCTGCCCAAAGTGCCATCACAGACGCAGATATACGCGGTGTGTGCCACTTTTGCTAAATTAATTTTTGAAATGGCTACATAAAAAAAAATATTTGACTGATGCAAATAAATTTGATGGAAATTGTTTAACCGATTAAAAAATAATTTTGTCAAAATAAAAATGAACGGATGAATTTTTTAAAATAATTACGCTAACACTTAATGGGCGAATAGCGTCGTTTAAACGCGATTAATTGAATTGCGAAACTAAAATTCAATTTTCAAATCTGAAATTGGATAAAAAAAAAATCAGAAAATACAATAACGGAAAAAAACAGAAATAACACAAAAAAATAATTACTTGGTGAAACCGATTAATGTCTAACATCATCGCCAACAATGCGGCAAATCACCAGGCCATTGCGTAGTCGTGTTTTCATCAGCACATGACACTGGCCCCTGTCATACTGTGTGTGCGTGCGCGTACTATGTGCGCGCACGCACGTACTCCGTGGGGAGCGGTGGCGCAGTGGTTACCGCACCGCGCTACGAACCCGACGCGACCCGACTTTGGTTTCCGCTCACGACCAACAACAGTGGCGAATATTCGAACCGGTCCTGGGCCTCGCCTTTGGTTGACCCGGCCTTACATGAGTGCCTGGCGCGGTGTGTAATAAACATTGCCACTGGAGAGACAAAGGCGTCCGGGCGTGATCTTGGCCACAGACACCCGTCGCGTGACGTGCTCCTCTTCATAGCACGGCCGATTAGCACGGCTGGCTACGTACGGTGCGAAAGAAGTTCAACATACATAGGTGCTCGCTAACAGCACTTTGGCCCAACGGCCTGTTAAAGGCTGTAGGGCGGGGGTGGGGGGGGAAAGTTATTTGTCCTTTTGTGTGTTTTACATTTGTGTTTCACATTTGTGTTTCGTGTGTTGTGTGTGTGCCTTATGCGCAGGAAACATGCTCTGAACTGTCACAGAATGAAGCCCGCCCTTTTCAACGTGTTGTGCGAGATTAAGGAGAAGACTGGTGAGGCCTTGTGCATCTGCTACACATTAACCACACACACACACCGCGCGCACACTCGCATACGCTCACACACTCGCATACTCGCATACGCTCACACGTACACAAGCCCATTATGTTGCGTCGAACATTCCCAGTACGTGCAGCGAGCTTGCTTGATTTCAGCTTTGTTGTACGTGCGTGATAAAACGTAGGTAGTGAAAATTCAAAATACAGTGTACGTTAATTGACGCAACACGTTCGTCAACACTGTGGCCTTGAACAAAAAAAATGTCATAGGTGACGTTTTGGGCAATGGACCTCCTTCACAGCAATCGGCGAGGCCGGAGAAGTAGCCAGCAATGTTGAAATGTGCACACTCGCCCATATACCCGACGTTTGCCTCGCACAAAGACCAAAGATCCCCTGTTGTGTAGCCTTCAACAAGTGCGGTTAGCAAGCACCTACGAAGGCTGGCTTGGCGCATATGTGGCCATCGCATTGCCTGGCCCGGCCGCCTTTGTCTTCCCAGTGCCGATGTTTACACACCACACCAGGGACTCGCTTAAGGCTGAGTCGACGTTGGGGCAGAGAACTGGTTGAGGTGGTCCACGACCGATGTTTAACCTGTGGCTACGGAATCCGATATCAGGGAGCCGGCTTTTTGTTGCGCGGTGTGCTAATCGCTAGGCCAACCACTCCGCCACAAACACAATACGTACTTACAGAGAGGACAATGATGCATATTGAAACATATTTGCATTATGCGCGCTCATTAACACACCTACATCTACGTACCCTGCATATGCTTCCTACAAACATTCACGCATGGACCTATGCGTTCACGATAACCAATGCTCAATGCGTACACACACTGATACAAACACTCGTACAATGATGCCCTGTGTAGCCTTGAACGGATTGTTGGTGCAGTGGGGGGGGGGGGTTGCTGTTAGCGAGCGCCTATTAGGGCCAGCTTGGCGTACACACACACACACATGCTGCTCATTACACACACCCTGAAACGCTTTAGGTTTCCCACCGTGGACCGGCGTGACCCCGCCGTGCGATTGGCCCTGGCCGCTCACATGGCCGCGCGGCAGCCAATCGTGTTTGCTTATTTGCCTGTGCGTGCTGGGAAGTTGAGAACCTCAAGTGCCATCTTGGCCTGTGTGGTGTGCCCTGGGGCAGGGGAGGGGATGGGGGGGGGGGGTACAGTGATGGTGGCGATGTTGACGGAAGTGGGTGAAGGGCGACGGTAGTGGTAATATTGGTGATGGCGAGTGGTAATCGTGATAGATGTTGTTAGTAGCGGTGTTGGTTTTTTGATTGTGGCAGTGGTTGTGATTGTCCTGTGAATATATTGATGATGGCGACGGTGGTGGTAATATTTGTGATGGTTGTAGTAATGTGGATGGTAGTGGTGTTGGGTTTTTGATTGTGGCAGTGGTTGTGGTTGTACTGTGCATATATTGATGATGGCGATGGTGGTGGTGGTAATGTGGATGGTAGTGTTGATGGTAATTACAACAGAGCACAGCATTATTGTTGTTTGGTGAATTTTATTGATGAGCATTGCGATGGCTTCTGATAGTGACGATGGTCGTGGTTGCGGTAATGATGGTGGTCATCGTAATGGTGATGGTGGCGGGGATGACGATAACAGTGAAGTTAGCGGTCTTGGTCCAGATTGCTTTCGTGATTTATTCTGATTGTGGTGGTGGTGCTGGTGATAGCGGTTGTGGCGAGGAGTGGTAGCGCCGATGGTAATGATGGTAATAACGCTGGACGTGATGACGGTAATGGATGGTTGTCATTATCGCTGTCTTTACAACAGTCATCATCGCCCATTCACATTCTGACAACTCATCATACTTTACAGTACTTAACCAAATGATAGCCCATTGAGATTCATTATCTCCATTGCAAGGCAGGCGTTTGTGACAAAAGTTACATAAGGAACGTCATTTGCGGTCCATTTACCGCGGTCATTAGCGCCGCGCGACACGCGCACACACTTAGCCGCCTCTTGTGTGCCGTGTCATGGGATATTTGACATCCACACAACGGAGGTGACCCCGTGGCACAGAGGTCAGAGCTCTTGGGCCGCTGCTCCCACCGGGATCTTGGCGAGATGTTAAATCCCTCGCCTGCTGTACATGAGGTCGTGGGTTCGAGCCCGACCCTGACGTGTGTTTATTTGGAGTTTGCCTCTCTTGCTCCCAGTGATTCCGTGTGGTTTTCTCCGGGTCCTCCAGTGTTTCCCTCCACGTTTACAATCGATGTGTGGTGTGAGAGTATTTGGCTGCTGTCAATTTCCCACGTGATGATTGGCAACTTGGTTGAGCCATCATTTGTGGCGAGGTTGCTTCAGAAAAAAGAGCTACATAGTTCAGTGGGCTTTGCCTGGTAAAATATAAAATAGTTGAGTTTAAAATAGTTTTTGGTATTAAATGCAGTCGGCCGCCTGTGATTAAAAATGTGTTCTCAGCTGCTGTGACTTTGGTGGTCTCAGCCCCTGTCACCGATGACTGCACACACAAAAAAGTCACATTAATTTGGTCGTGCAGTTATTGCGGCGAAATTATAGTTATGAAAATTAAAAGAAAAAAGCCCGGTTTGAATGTCACGCGACGGACTTTGCTGTCGGTGGCACAGCAGGTGGGAAAGTGCCGCCCCCCCCCCCCCCCCCATGTAGAACGGACGTCACTTTGAAGGGAATCTCAGAGGTAGCTCTTTGACATCCACGTCTGCGGGAGGCACTCTCGCGTACAGTGGGGGTTGCACTGCTCCGCGGGAGATCCAAACGTCGCATGACAACAACACCGATGGCACGTTTTCTCTAAAACTGGTGGTAGGGGAAGGAAAGATAAAAAAAAGACGAAAAAATGTCAAGAATAAACAAACGGTTGCTACTGCTGCAGTCGAGACTTACGATCTTGTGCCAAAACTAGCCCCCGGTTACCACCACCACCACCCAGACCTTGGTGGTGGTGGAGGAGGGGATAGAGGCGAAAGGGAGGAATCCTTTCTCTCCTCTCTCTTCCCCCCCCCTCCCCTTGTGTTCGAACAAAGCTCTCGTGACAAATGGCTACGGTTTTTTGCATGCAGCCTTCACCGAAGGCACCGTGACGGTGTGATTAGGCGTCAGGCCAGGCCGAGGCCGAGGGGTGGTGCCTGTGTTTCCCCCCCCCCCTGGTCCCCCCCCCCCCCCCCTTTGTGTTCCCCCTCTGAACCCGCAGTGCGCTGGCACTGCCGAGAGGTAGTGCGTTTGGAGTTTTCCGTGTTCTCTCTCTCTCCCCACGATGGTCGCGTGGAATTTTTCTCGGCATTCTCCGTTATTTCTCCTCCACGTTTAGAATCGATGTCACACGTTCACGAGTAATTAGGCTGCTAGAAATATCCACGCGATGATGATAAGCCGCTTCTCCGAGCTATCACTTGTGGGCCAGGTGGCTTCTGAAACACAGATACATGGCTCGCTTGCGGTCTTACCTGGTGAAATGAAAATAGTGGAATAGTTTTGCTGTGTGTGTGGCCTGGCATCACTGTTGCGAATTTGCCAAAGTTTGAAGTTACCCGCAAGGTTGACCTAATTAGGTAAGAGCCGTATCGCAACATCGGGAGGGGCCCCCTTCTGTGGAACTACCGCAGACTAGACTCTGTGAAACAGAGCGCCAACGCGATGCAGCCGTGCCGTTATCCGAGTGGCTGGGATGCCCGCTGTGCTGGGATTGTCCGGAGATCGCCGGTTCGATTCCATCTCCCGGTCGGCGGAAGTTGAAACAATTGAGCAAGTTTTCTGAAATCGTCCCTCGGCATCTGTCCACCCAGTGGTGTAAAAAAAAACGAGTGCACCGTAGTGTCATCGAACAGCAGGGTAACGTGCGGTGGGGGAAAGTGTGGGTACTCTCACATCTGCCAAGACTCAAATGGCTATCTTGGAAGACTCGGCCAAGAACACCGTCCACCTGAGGGCCTCTCTTGTGCTCCCTCCAGTGGAGGCCCATCTGTCAGCAGTGGCAAGAGCAAAAAAAAATTGCAGGCCTCCAACTTCTTATAAGAATTGTGCGGACGCCAAAATGTAGGCGCGATTTGATTCGATGCGCGCGGGTATTGCTGACCGCCGCGTTCGTTTTGAGACGCGTCCCGTCTCTCCGGCCCAAGGGCGATCCATCGCGGCGCGTCGTCTTTTGCTCTCTCTCGGCCTCCCTCGCTCACTGCGGGTGGCCTGCCTGCGTGCGCTTGTTGTTGCCTCCGTTCTTGGCTTGTAACGCCGGGCCTGCCACCCCGCTACTACCACCAACCCCCCCCCCCCCCCCGCCCCCCCCCCCGCCCCCCCCCCGCCCCCTCACATGCTATGTCTCCAAAAAATGCTGCTCGCCAACTGCAGAGTCTTAAATAATCGTCCTTGTGTTGGTTTCTATTTGGCCGCCGGAGCGTCTGTGTGCGTGTGTGTCTCTTTCGGGGGGTAGGGGGGGGAAGCTTTTGAATAACAATCGCCGATTTTTTTATCATTTGGTTTTGAAAGCCACACGGTTATGGCGAAAAGTCCATGCCGGGAAGCAGCGGAGAGCCGCACGCTTGGAGTGACGTTGAGGGACGCAAAGAAGAGCACGTGGTTTATTTGGGGGAGATCCGTGTCGCAGGGTCAATTTTACGTCGTTCAAATTTGTTTTTAAACAGCCACGTGGGCTTTCTGGGTAGGGCGCACCGTGGAAAGAAGGGCCAGTCGGTGACCGATTGTTGAGAATAATTGCGGAGTGGCAGCCAAGGAATGGAACGTGTCCCGAGAGGACGGGCTGACTCCCACCGCGGTGCACGAGATGTTAACTACCTCGCCTGGTATACAGGAGGTTGTGGGTTCGATCCCCGTATATTTGGACTTTGCGGTGTCTCTCTCCGCGTGGTCGTGTGGATTTTTCTCCGGGTCCTCCGGTTTTTCCCTCCACATTTAGAAACATGCGTTCAGAGGATTTGTCTGCGATACATTTCCACGTGATGGTAAGCCACTTCATTGGGCTATCATTCGCGTCCAAGCCGCTTCTCAAAAAGAGCTAAATAGCTCACTGGGCTTTGTGGTGAAATAATTTTTTTTATATTTTTAATAGATGTGGCGATGAAATTGGTTCGTTTGTAGGTGCTGGGTGGATTATTACTTTGCAGGATTGTGTGAAGAGATGGTGGCGGCGGTGGTGTAGGCGGCGGTGGTGGTGGTTGCGGCTTGGAAAGGCCGTCATCCAGCAGTGAATTGATAGATGCGCCCAAACTTGCAGATGTACCTCAAGCGTACTGCGGACAAAAACTGCCTTCAGTTGCGGCTCTGTCCGTCCGCGTGATTGGCACGCACTGGCATTGGGAGTTGGGCCGTCTACTCTGGCTGCGACGAGTGGGTGTAATTTAACACCGTGTGTGTCCTTGGGAGGTGTGGGCACAGAGTGGCCCCGTGTGGTGCAGAGTCTGCAAAATTTAAGGGGGTGGAGGGCAGTCGTACCTCTTCAAAGCCGGGTGGTCGCTTAGCAGAGTGACCTAGGCTAACCATGTACATGTGCGCGCGCACGTACGTACACGAGTGCGTGTGTTTGTGTGTCTGCGTGTTAGGAAGAGCCGAACGCCGGGGGTGGGGGGGGTTGAGACTCGGCAATGTGTCACAGTCGGGAGCACAGGTGGTGCATCTGTCAGTCATCTCGGTTAACCCGTAACACGTGGGTCTGTCCTGTGACTCCTGCCAGCCTCCGGCCACACTTCCCATGACCTCAAAGTGCACCTAGCCTGGCACAGGCGCTCTCGTGACATCACCGTCACTTGGTGACGAACGGCGGTTGTAGTTGAATGCAGATGTGTTCACAGATTGGGGTGGAGAGGTAGCCGAACGGAGGTGGAGCGATGGGATCGGCACACGTGGTGCAGCAGTGAGACGGATTATGGCATGGCAAGACTCACGAGGGATGGCGACGGTGTGGGTAGGGCCTTCAACCGCCAGTGGATAGAGCATGACCGCTGAGCATGATGGTGGCGCAGTGGTCAGCGCGCTGCACTACCAACCCGGCATTCCTGCTCACGACCAACGTCCAATGTGGAAAATCTGAACCGATCCTGGGCTTCGCCGATGATGACTCTGGCTTAAATGTCTGGTACGGTGTGTTAACATCGGCACTAGGGAGACAAAGGCGGCCACACGTGTTTTTTTCCCATACCCACCCGCTCGTGCGCCGTTCTGACCTCAGTACGTACTCGCTCTCAGCACTTGCCCCAAATGCCCATGTAAGCTATAGTGGTGGAGGGGGGTGGGGGGACCTTTGTCTTTGGTATATACTTGATCTGCATTTTCACAGTCTGCTGCTGAATCCAGCTCCTTCAAAACGGTTGTCGCCATATCGACGTACAGTAGTCCAGACGCCGCCGGAGGTGTTAACGGAGGTAAGGCAGCGTGCCGAAGTTAATGATGCCCTTAGCAGCTTGACAGCAAAAACATTACGGTCGGAGGGTGCCGAAAGAGTGCAGTGTTTTGCCTCCCTGTCAAGGAAAGAACGCCTCTGGCCTTTGGATGCGGGAAGGATGTTAGGAATTTCACGGGACGAAATAGGGGGGGAGGCAACTTGGGAGTTCCGAATTGAACTTGGCCAGGAAGCAAGCGGTGTTGAGATGTCGTTGGGAAGAGGAGGGTAGTGGTGGGTGGGACACATGTCCGTTATGTGGCTCAATCAGAGGTCGCAAACGGGTTTTGATTCCTTAACCTTACCCCGCCGCACCAGGGTCGCAAACGGGTACCCGTACCCGGCCGTACCCGTACCCTACCCCTACCCGTACCCGGCCGTGTGTTCGATCCTGACCCAAACGCTTGCTGTATATTTGGAGTTTGCGTGTTTTCCCCGTGGTGGTCGCGTGGATTTTTCTCCGGGTCCTCCGGTTTTTCCCTCCGCATTTAGAATCAACATCTCTATGCGTTTCGAGTGTTTGGCTTCTATACATGTCCAAATCTGTGGCCAGGTCGCTTCTGAAAAATATCTACATATAGCGCAGTGGGCCTTACCTGGTAAAATAAAAAGTTGTTAAGTTTAGTTTACACGTGTGCCGCCCACCATCCCAAGCTTCTCTTCCAAATAACGCCGCATCCTGCCGTGAAATTCCTGCCATCCTCTGCATGTACCGGCACTCAAAGAAAGACGCAGAAGCATCTGCTCCGCGTGTTTTCTCACACAGTCCAGCTCTGTGACCCCCGCACAATAACGTAGACGTCGATTACCACCAGCCATGGCCCATCCACATAGTGAATACGAGAGACGGTGGTGTCCTTAATAAAAAGACGTGTCACGTAGCAGCCCTCCGGAGCCGCAGGCTGCAGACCCCCCCTGGCTCTATCTCATCGCATTCCCAACTCGCAAGTTGCTTACCCCGTCCTGTCCCGTCCGTGACGTTCCCTACGGCGTTGACAAAAACGCACGTGTCCGCCGCTGTCTCTCTCTCTCTCTCTGCTCGCCGGGCCAAACGAGCGTTTGGTTTCTGAAAGGAAGGCGTAACAGTGCGGGACAGAAACACAAATGCGGCCGTGAAACCGACACTGCAGACAAGGGGCAGTGAAATAGAGCGGTCATTGATACGACGTCCGCCAAAGCGGTGCGACGAAGTGCACAGGACGTTTTCTTACACAGTGAGAAGCTTGACTTGAAGCTTTCGTGACTGCAGGAATTCATTTTCTTTGGGTCTTTCGGTAAAGTCACGTAGAGAGGTTCGAATTGATAAAAATAAAATGAACAAAAAAACTACGACGTTTCGATCACAACACAAGCGATCGCCATCAGGAGGAAAATGGATGGCAATCGCTTGTGTTGTGATCGAAACGTCGTAGTTTTTTTGTTTATTTTTATTAATTTGTACCTCTCTCCGTGACTTTACCGAAAGACCCAAAGAATACAGCGAGAAGCGTTTTGATTCGTCCGCACGCAAGTGTATGTTGAACTTCTTTCGCACTGTACGTAGCCAACCCTACTAATCGGAGGTGCAGGGGGAAGGACAACAAACTAAACACAAACAGCAGTTGGAAATAAATTAGTTTTGAATTTAGATGATTTAAAAGGGCATGGCTGCAGTGGGCTTCCTAATATCGGAAGGAAGAGCGTTCCAGACGGCCCGTAGAAGCGCATCTGAAAGCGCGCGATGCTGTGACCATCTCGGGTAGCGGTTAGCAAATAGCGAACCGAGTTTTTTCCTGCTCATGGCCAACGCCATTGACGAATATCTGAACCGGTACTGATCATCCCCTAGGTCGACTCGGCCTCAAATGAGTACCTGGTGCGATGTGTAAACATCGCCACTGGGGAGATGAAGGCGGTCGGGCGTGGTGCTGGCCACCCACCCCCTCGTGTGCCGTGCTGGCCTTCATAGGTGCTGCTCGCTAACAGCACTTGCCCCAGCCGTCTGTTCAAACCATACGGGGGATCTTTGTCTTGTAGTCTGTGTGTCCATTATGTCTGTGTTGTGGGTGTTATATTTTTACATGTGCCCCAACAGTGTTAAGGCTATACCAGGGGATTTTTATCTGTGTATAGCGTCGTCATCATTAGCCATGGTCAGTGCCACTTGCACGCAGCCTTGCTGTTTTGCGATGTGACAATCCGTCTATACGCTGCTCCATCTCCATCGTGGATGCCTGCTTGGGTGCTCGCCACCTATATAACTCACATAGGCACTCGTACGCTCACATACAGTCCCATATGCTCAGTTGTACGTACGTCTGTTGAACTTCTTTCGCACCGTACGTAGCCAGCCGTGCTAATCGGAGGTGCAGTCACCGATCCATGTAACCCACAAAGGGGACTCGCACACTCGTAGTGACCCATATACCAACATCGGTACTCGTCTTCCCCGTATACAGTACTAGCATAGGAATATATATGCAGTATGCTCGCACAGAAACCTACACGGCCACATAGGGGACCCAGAGAAAGAAGAATCCTTAGAGGCTTATGACCCACAGCATCTCTACTCGTTATATATATGGCCCACTGTTTCTCCGCAGTTTCTTGCGAATACATTAATAGGCTGTATATGAATCAAAATTGCGTTGTGTGTACACATATGCTAATATGCCGTGGGTGGGGGGTGTTTATCCGGCGCCGAAGACGGTTCGTGTCTTTGGGGGGGTGGGGTGGGGGTTGCGGGGGGGGGGTGCTAATTACCGCCGCACTTGTCGTGGGGGGCACAGAAAAGCCCTCCGTAGAGGGGGGGGGTGTGCGGTGGTGGTGGTGTCCTCTCTTACGCTCGCCACCCGTTTGTACACACCACGCGGCTAGGGAGGGAGCATCCTTTTGGGCCACTCCGCCGGGAGCCGTTCCGACGCGGCCAGATGGCTGCACTCCGCCAACAAAACGGAAGAATAATACGCGGCGATTCCAAAAAATAAAACCCACAAAGATATTTGTTTTCTACTATTGTATGTTTTTTATCAGGTAAGGCCCCACTGTGCTATCATTTGTGACGGCCAGATCGCTTCTGGAAAAGAGCCGTTTAGCTCAGTGGGCCTTAACCTGGTTAAAGTAACAACAAATAGTTTTAAGTTTCAGGATCTCAAGTTTATATTGTTTAAGCTGGTGAGAGATCTCAAGAGAGCAGGATGAGTCTCACGTTGCGCGAGTGACCTGGGTAACGGATATGACACAAGAGGAAGAGCTAACAATGCAAACCTGTCAACCCCTTATCAGTGCCTACCCTATTACAGACCAATTCAGACCGTACTGGTCACCACGTGCCCCTTATGAATCCCATCCTACAAAGTCGCATCACAAGGGAGAAACACAAAAAAAGATATAAAAAAAAATGTGCCCGTATTGAAACTGACGTACGCCGTATGGACCTAAAAACTCAATTTCCCTAGACAAGAATACGGGGTGAAACCGTATGGGTTGACTGGGCATGAAAATGGCACTGCAATTAAGCAAATGGGGAAATCGGAATGGTTATAATGTTTGGCGACGTCATTGTCTGGGGTCCAGTTTCCGGCACGGGCAAATACCACGAACTGGAAGCTGCCGAGTTCCGAATGTAAAAAATGTTTTTGTTCAACTCATGACCGCGATGCTGATACCGCGGTAGAATTATAATGAATTCGTGTCGAGGTGGGGGGGGTGGTTGGGAAGACCTTAAAGTCATTATAGTGGGCGAATGTTTTGGGGAATGGCCCTTCCGCTACGGAGCAGAGGCACACGGGGCGAGCGGACAGCATCCATTGATATCATCCAAGTCACTTGATGACACTTTTCCCACTAAAGACCTTTCGTGGCGAGATTCTCTCATCATTGAATTACCGGTCTGGCGTAACCCTAACCCGTGTGTTTAAACCGAGTCCTCCTATTAGTCTGTCAGCGTAACGTTGGCTGGCAGGATTTGTCAGCACACAAACATTACTTCCCTCCCATGTGCCAAGGCTCCTCATCCCAGCAATGCAGACCCTACCCCCCCCCCCCACAGCAGTGCAAGATTTAAAGTGTTGAGGGTTGCTGCGATATTACGCGATACTATTTGATATCGTACGATAGATACATCCGGGTATTTCCGAGTTCTCACCTGGATTGAACAAAGTAAACTTTCCCAAAACGCGTGGAGAGCAAGTGGCTCGCAATCGGAATGTTGTGATTTCACATCCAGGTTTTGGTGGTGGGGGGGGATGGTCGAGAAAATGGACAACCGCTTGTGTGGTGGAAGTCAGCGGTGGTGTCCCTGTGGATAAACTCGCCCTCACCCTCTCGCTTATTGTGTTCAGTCGGTGGTCCTTACCCCGCACCTCCGATTAGTACGGTTGCCTACGTGCGGTGCGAAAGAGGGTCGAACGTACGGGCGTCCGCCCCGACCGCGGGAACGTGGAGTTTCCACCGCTGGATGTGCAGGGCTTGTGTCAACAGGACGTGTGAGCATCAGTGCCTCGAAGCTTATTGGAGGAGGAAAATACTTTTGACTTTGGTAAGCTCTTGTGCACGTATAGGGGAGCTTGCTGCAAGTAGCCCAGGGGGGACTTGCCGACTGCAGCTGGGACCCTCTGTTTGACACGAAGGCTTCTGCGACCAATGTTATATCCACAGTAGAGGCTTTTCTGTGGGTCGAGTCGCGTAAATATAAATGTCGTCAAACAAGCCGCCGCCCCCCCCCGAAGCAGCCAGTTCGTAAGATTTGTCGCGTAAACAAAACCACGGGCAGCGCATCGGTTGCGTGTCGGAGAGTAAACCCGCGACATTTACAATCCGAGTACTGTGACGTGCCGCTGTGCTCGGCGCCGACTTGCGAGTCGGCATTGGTCTGCCAGTGTCGGGGAATGTTGCCGTGTAGTTGGTTTCAAATTTCTATATATAAAAGATCAGTGCCACGATTGGTATTGTCTGCTGAACGAAACGCTGCTCGATCGTTTATTGAGCATTGCACAGAGAAAATAGCCATGTTGACAGTGTTGATTACCGTTAGTTACGGGTGCATTGAAAAACTATTTCCGTCGTCGTGAACGTCACGGTTGGTTCCATCGCCGTCATTTGTGTCACCGGTCACAGCATTTCTATATAAAAAAAAAATGCGGACGGTATCAAGAGTTACGCGTTTCCCCGTCTTTTTCACCAGAATATCGAACGACGATTAGAAAGAAGGCTGGAGGCTAACGGAGCAAGCCAGACACAATACAAAGGAGAAGGGAGAGAGAGCGATGGACGGCACAAACGAGAGACGTCACAGAATCGCATTAACTGGGGTGAGGGAGGGCGAATTGTTACACGCCGAGTGAGCACGTCTCATCGGAGCCAGAAACCACCCCTCGGTTTATCGATCTGCGCTGAGCGCGACTTGTCGTCCGACCGTGCCACGGCTCCAAACGGAGGCATTTGAGGCTTAATTAAGGCGGCAGGAGCGGAGATGGTGGCGCGTGCGAGCGCACGACCCCTCGCGCGCTCCCGGGACATTGACGCCCCTCGTTTGAGCCGCCCCCCGCCACCCCCCATTTCGCCGACGATCGCGCGGGCGGTGACGATCGCGCGCCAGTGACTCCAGGACGACGCGAGACGGCGTCGCCCCCAACCCCCCACCGTCCACTCGCCGCGCGAGCGACGAAGCCGGGTCGTCACTCGATCGTCCGCCCCGACTCTCTCCCCGTCCCCTCTCTGTCTCTCCATTCCTCGCCATATCCACTCCCTCTCTCTTCTCCATTTCCCTCCCTCCCGCTTCTCCATCTCTTTTTCCTCGCCACATCCGCTCCCTCCATCTCCTCCCCTCCCTCCCTTTTCTCCGTCTCTCTCCCCTCCCTCTCCCTCCCTCCCTCCCGTCTCGCTCGCTCGTTTGCTCGCTCGACACCCTCCCTCGCTCCCTCCCCATTACCCGCGGGCTCGTTAGCGGCTAATTAATGCCAATTAATGGGTAATTGCAGCAATTAAGAGGCGAGCCGCGAGGAAGCGGGGACCCCGCTCCGCCGATCCCACGCGCCGCTCTTCGCGCTCGCGCGGGCGTGGGGGCGGAGTGGGGGGGGAGGCCGCCGGGGGGGGGGGGGGGATTTGCGTGCGAGCGATTTGCATTAATCCGACGTTGTTTATGAGGCTCGCGGCGGCCTTTACTGCTCCCCACCATCGCGACGCGTCCCGCGTTCCGCCGCACTCTCCCCCTCCCTCTCTCCACCCTCTGTTCTCTCCACCCCCCCTCTCTTTCCTCTCTGTTCTCCTCCCTCCATCTGTCTCCTCTTTCTTGACCGAACTCTCGTGTCTTCCGATGAGCTTTGCCATCGGGTGGCGTTGGTTTCGGCACGGTGTGTCCCCCCTCCTCCCCCCCCCTCCCGGACGTTTTTCCACGCTGCTCCGCTGGGAGCTACGTCGCTGCCCAGCCCCGAAAACACGCCGGAGAGCCGTAGCAACGCAGTCGCGATGACCTACGCAGTCCCCGCCCTCTCCCTTCCACCCACCGTCCTACCCACCCACCCGCCCGCTCGCCAGCTCGCCAGCCAGCCAGCCATCCTCCCTCTTTGTCTTGCGGTGGTGTCCTAGGTACCCTGTGGGCCACCCCTTGCTGCTATCCACCTCAGAGCCATCTCTCTCTCGCTCTCTCCCATTTTCTACGTCTTCCCTTCTCCCCGTTCCTTCCTCTCCCTCCCCTCCCCGCCCTTCCCTCCCCTCCCCTCCCCTCTCCTCCACTCCTCCCTCCCTCTCCCTGCTCGGCTGGTGTTGCTGCCTTGCCCGCTGGGTCCCCCCCAGGGCATCTCGTGTCTCTTGAAGAGCGGCCTCGCGCTTGACGCTGCAGCAGCGGAAATGGGAAATGATCCTTTTTGAAGCACTCGCGCGGACGGACGGTGATGGTGGTGGTGCAAACGTGCGAGGGTGTTGTAACGTGGCCTCGAAGCGCGCCTGGCGCAGGCGCTGTGGTGACGTCACCGCCGCTAAGTGGCGAACGGCGGTTGTTGTTGTTGGAGCGTTAATCTGCGGGGAAAAAAAAAATCTCCCGCAAAAGCCCTAATTTATTTCGGTTTTTAAAGCCCACGATCGGCAGTGGAAATTCCACAATCGTATGGCAGGACCAGTCTTTCCAGAGTATGAATTACTGTCTTCAGACGTGGCCAGGAGGCTCTGTGTTCAGAGCACAGATTCGGAGTTGTACCGTACACGTGCGTGTACAGCCACGTTTGTTTGTTTGACCGTACTTCGCCACTTCGGAATGAATGAAGCAATGACGTTGGTGCATATGACGGAGCATCAGTGCATTTTGCTGTCCCCGCCCTCTGCTGACAACTTGCTTAAACGTTACGACACGTCAAAAGAGGTTCATTATTTTCTGAGGCTTTGTTTTTATCTTCTCGTAGCGTTGGTCGATCCATTTTTTTTGAAAGAAATGGAAGCTGACCGGGCGGCCAGGGGCTCAAGAGTGTCAGCCGGCAACTCTGAGAGCCTGGGTTCGAATCCAAGTTTCCGTCCCTTCCCGTGTGCTCAAACCGGATTCTCAGGCGTAGAGAGTTGATGGTCTTAGCCCGGTCACCACCGACTGCACGGTAAAATCCCACCGCATTAAACCATTTTTTTGTTTGCCATCTCCCGTGCACGTCGATAAATTCCCCCACCCGTGTCCATTTCGAATGATCCGTTGAACCGTTGCGCGGCGGATGCCTCTTCCTCCTGTAGCTGGACGCGTGGAAAAACGCCGCCCCCCAGTGGCTCGGGTCAGATCTGTTCCCTCGCATCGATCGCTGAAGCAGACGAGAGCATATTTTTTGTCGTTTAAAAAAATATCGTAAAAATTAGCGGCGACCGTTTGGGCTACGGCTCCAAACCGGTCAAGCCCTCCAACCTGCCTTCGAGTTGAGTTGCGCCTGCTGTTCCGCACGGTCTCCGACGGACGTTTCGCTCCACGTCCTGGCGGCTTCTTGGGATACGTGACCGGCTTTTCGGGGGGGGGGGGAGGTGGTGGGGGGAAGGGAGCGGGTGGCGCAGTCGTTCGTACGCCGCCGCCGGCGGATCGGATCGCTCGCTGCCTCCGATTACGCCGATGATGACCATCGTCGTCGCCTCCGCTGTTTCCTCCCCTTCCCCTCCCCGCCCCCCCCGCCACGCGCCAGTGCTGAGCATCCGCGGCGCGCAGGACGACGACCCCCCTGACCCGCAGCTCATGCGGCTGGACAACATGCTGCTGGCCGAGGGCGTGTCGGGCCCGGAGAAGGGTGGCCCCGGCGGCGGGGGAGGAGGAGGTTCGGCCGCGGCGGCGGCGGCCGCGGCGGCGGCCATCGCCCACCCCGGCGGCTCGCCCGGAGACGGCTGCATCGAGCACTCGGACTACCGCGCCAAGCTGGCGCAGATCCGGCAGATTTACCACTCGGAGCTGGAGAAATACGAGCAGGTGAGCGGCGTTGGGCGGCACGCGCGCCACCTGTGCCCCCTACACACATACACGTGTCCCCGTGTATGTGTGTGTAGGGGGCACAGGTGGTGGTGCATCTGAGCGTCATTACAGTCGGTCAACCCATGGCACCTGGGTCTGTCCCGTGACCTCCTGCCAGCGGGCATTCGAGACTTTACATGCCCTTAAAGTGCAAATAGCCTGGCACAAGCGCCGTTGTTGTGCGCACTACGGACCCTGCGACCCGAGTTTGATTCCCGCTCACTGCCAAAACCGGTAACGGTTATCTGAACCGGTCATGGACCTCCCCTAGGTCGACTAAGCCTTAAACAAGTACCTGGTACGATGTGTAAACATCGCCACTGTGGTGCTGGCCACCCGCCCCCCTCGTGTGCTGTGCCGGCCTTTATAGGTGCTACTCGCTAACGGCACTTGCCCCAACAGTCTTTGAAACGTGTGAAACAGCGGACTGTCAAATAAAAACAATATTATTACGGGCTGGAACGGCACCAACTCCTTCACCGTTATTCCTCACGGGAGGAAAATGACTCCCCGCTTGACGCGAATTCGCTTCACACGGCAAATTTCCAGGAGCGGAACGCCTCCGTGTTTAAGCGGGAGATTTTGCCGTGACGACTGGGGCAAAAGAGCTTCATAGCTCATCGGATTCCTCCAGTATAAATGAAGATTCTTATTCTGTAACGCCATTGTGTGGCGGGGTGGTGGGGGCAAATCTCCACCGAAGCCTTCAGACTAAACCGGAAGTATTGAATCGGACACCGTGACGTCGTAGCGAGCGCTGGGGCCTGCCCCCACCCTCCCCCCACCCCCGGGGCCTCCCCCCACCCCCCCTCACACAAAGCCGGTCGCCCAGATTCCGCCATACCCTGGGTGTGCGTGCACCGTCGGAAGCAATGCGCCCAAGGAGGTGGACCGCATGGTGCCCATCATCCACATTGCTCGTGTGTTTCTACGAGTCTCTCTGGGTCTTCTGTGTATTTCTTCGAGTCTCTGTGTGTCTCTGTGAGTTTCTGAGTCTCTGTGTGTCTCTATACGAGTCTCTATACGAATCTCTGTGAGTCTGTGTATTTCTACGGGTCTCTGTAAGTGTCTCTGTTAGTCTCTGTGTCTCTCTGTGAGTCTGTGTGTCTCTCTGAGTCTCTGAGTCTCTGTGTGTCTCTATAGGAGTCTCTGTGTATTTCTACGGGTCTCTGTGAGTGTCTCTGTCTCTGTGAGTCTGTGTGTCTGTGAGTCTGAGTCTGTGTCTCGGTGTGTCTCTATACGAGTCTCTGTGTATTTCTACGAGTCTCTGTGAGTCTCTGTGTCTGTGTGTCTCTCTGAGTCTGTGTGTCTCAGTGTGTCTCTGTCTCAGTGTGTCTCTATACGAGTCTCTGTGTATTTCTACGGGTCTCTGTGAGTGTCTCTGTCAGTCTCTGTGAGTCTTCTGTGAGTCTCTGAGTCTCTGTGTGTTTGTGTGTCACAGTGTGTCTCTATACGAGTTTCTGTGTATTTTTACGAGTCTCTGTTTGCCACTGTGAGTCTCTGTGTGTCTCTGTGAGTCTGTGTGTCTCTATACGAGTCTCTGTATTTCTACGGGTCTCTGTAAGTGTCTGTGAGTCTCCGTGTCTCTCTGTAAGTTTGTGTGTCTCTGTGAGTCTTTGAGTCTCTGTGTGTCTGTGTGTCTCTATAGGTGTCTCTGTGTATTTCTACGAGTCTCTGTAAGTGTCTCTGTGAGTCTCTGTGACTCTCTGTGAGTCTGTGTGTCTCAGTGTGTCTCTGTCTCAGTGTGTCTCTATACGAGTATCTGTGTATTTCTACGGGTCTCTGTGAGTGTCTCTGTGAGTGTCTGTGAGTCTCTGTGAGTCTGTGTATTTATACGAGTCTGTCGGTTTATTATGTTTTTGTGAGCCAACTGCCCAGGACTGAGCAAAACTTAGCTCACTTTTCACCCAGCCGACTAGAGAGCGGCACAGACTTAAGTGTTTCTAACCGAACATTAAAACTTGACTCAAATGTATTTGAGAGACGAACAATCCTTACTCCACCTCCTCCTCTCTCCCCGTCCTCATCCTCCTCTACCTCCTCCTGCTCCCCTCCCCCCCTCCTCGTCGTGTGCGTGTGCGCGCGTGCGCAAGCAGGCGTGCAGCGAGTTCACGAACCACGTGATGAACCTCCTGCGGGAGCAGAGCCGCACGCGGCCCATCTCTCCCAAGGAGGTGGACCGCATGGTGTCCATCATCCACCGCAAGTTCAGCTCCATTCAGATGCAGCTCAAGCAGAGCACGTGCGAGGCCGTCATGATCCTGCGTTCGCGATTCCTCGACGCGCGGTGAGCGATTTGTACGGTTGCCCTGGATTTGGGGGTAGCTGGTGGGGGGGGGGGTCGGGGGTCGCGGTTTGGGGGTCGGGTGGATTTTTTTCTCAGGGTCCTCTGGATTCTCTCTCCAGAGTTTAGAATCGACGTCACGCGTTTTGGAGTATTTGGGCTGCTATTAATTTCCACGCGACGGTGGTAAGCTCACTCCGTTGAGCCATCATTTGCGATGGTCAGGTCGCTTCTGAAGAAGAGCCACGTTGCTCAGAGTGGTGGGGGGGGGGGGCCTTACCTGGTAAAAATAAAAAAAAGTTTAGTTGAAGTTTAAGCGTGAGCGCGTGTGGAGGAGGAGGAAAAAAAAGTAAAACGGGACTACTCGAAGTGACGGACGGGAATCTCCTCGCCGTTTCTTCGCGCAGGAGGAAGCGCCGGAACTTCAGCAAGCAGGCGACGGAGGTGCTGAACGAGTACTTCTACTCACACCTCAGCAACCCGTACCCCAGCGAGGAGGCCAAGGAGGAGCTCGCCAAGAAGTGCGGCATCACCATGTCGCAGGTGAGGCTGCGCGGTGTGGCCAGAGGTGGCGCGGGGGGTGGGGTTTGTTTATTAAGTTTTTCAGACAGCTAGAAAAAGGATTGAGCAACACTTATCACTCAGTCTCTTGTGTGTCTCCTTTGAGTCTCTCTGTATCACTGTCTTTATGAGTCTCTGTGAATGTCTATGAGTCTATGTATCTCTATGTTTATCTTTATGAGTCTCTGTGGGTGTCTATAAGTCTCTATGTATCTCTGTGTGTGTCTATGAGTCTCTATGTATCTCTGTGTGTGTCTTTGAGTCTCGATATTAGTTTAGTTAAGTGTGTTGAGCCAGCTGGCCAGGATTAAGGCACAACTTGGCACACATTTCCACCCAGCCTCTGTGTCTTTATTTGTCTTTATTAGTCTCTATGAATCTCTATGTGTGTCTTTATGAGTTTATGTGAGTGTCTATGAGTCACTATGTATCTCTTTGTGTGTCTATGAGTCTCGGTGTTAGTTTAGTTAAATTTGTTGAGCCAGCTGACCAGGATTGGGTAAAATTTAGGCCACATTTCACCCGGTCAACAGGAGCGCAGCACAGACGTAAGTGTTTCTAACCTCACATTCAAACTACCAAAAAGATGTTTGCAATTTACAAGGAGTACTTGCACGCCATCGATCTGCGTGAGGAGTACAGAAGGTACGTTTTCCCATCGGACGATTACAAATCTTGAGCAAATGTAACCCTGCGTATATACCGGATAGAGTTCATTTTGCTTCGAAACTGCAAAGTAAATTTCATTTAGCGAGCTCATCGAGGGGCTTCGTCGTGGAGTGAGGCACTTGCTGGCATCTGAGATAAAAACGGGAGGTAAGAATAAAAAAATAAGTTGCATCGAGACCATTCAAGGCCCCCCCCCCCCATCGACTACGGCGCATCGGTAAAGAATAATCGTTCACGCCTCAACCTAACGCACACACGTGACGTACATTCCCTCCCCTCCCGCCCCCCAACCCCCCCACCCCGTTCAGGTATCCAACTGGTTTGGGAACAAGCGCATCCGCTACAAGAAAAACATCGGCAAGTTCCAGGAGGAGGCCAACGTTTACGCGGCCAAGACGGCCGTGTCGGCCACGGGCCCTGGGGGCCCTTACGACAGCCCCGAGGGCTCCCCGCCGACCCCCGACTCGGCGGGTACGCCAGGGGCGTGCGCGGAGTGCAGTACAATAAACTCGGCAGTGCGGGTTGTATTTCTAGGGCGCCACGGTGGCTCGGAGGTGGTAACTCCCTCGCCCGGTTTGCGGGAGGTCGTGGGTTCGAACACGACCTTTGACACCTGCTGCTGTATATTTGGAGTTTGCGGTGTCTCTCTCTCTCTCTCCGCGTTCTCTGGTTTTACCCTCCACATTTAGAATCAACGTGTGTGTTTAGGGTATTTGGCTGCTATATCCGCGTGATGAGCCGCTCCGTTGAGCTATCATTTGTGGCCAGGTCGCTTCTGAAAAAGAGCTGTGGGCCTTATCTGGTAATATACAAATATGTTGGTGTTAGTTTAACCTGGGTACATAAAACAAAATAACAAAAAATAGTGCCTAAATGCAAGCATCTACGCGGGAGCACACAAAGACAAAGATCCCCCGTACAGCCTTTGCCAGGCTGTCGGGGCAAGTGCCGTTAGTGAACAACAGCGATGAAGGCCGGCACGGCACACAAGGAGGTGGTGTGGCCAGGACAGGGCACGGCCGCCTTTGTGTCCCCGGTGCTGATGTTTGTACGCGCACTGCAGCACTTGGGTACACATTTAAGGCCGAGTAATCCTTGGAGAGACCTAGAACCAGCGGGAATCGAACTCTGTTCGCCGACTTCGTAGCGCCACCGCTCGTACAAAGTCGTCATAACGGACGTGCGCACGCACGCACGTGGGTATGTACACATGGCATAACTGTGTTGCCGTCGTGTGTGTGTGTGTGTGCGTGCGGTGGTAGTGTAGCCGGTAAGCGCGCTGCGCTACGAACCCAGTGACCCGAGTTCAATTCCCGCTCACGGCCAATATCGGTGATGAATATCTGAACCGGTCCTGGGCCTCCTCTAGGTCGACTCGGCCTCAAATGAGGACCTGGTTGGGTGTGTAAACATCGTCACTAGGGAAGACTGGTGCTGGCCACCCACCCCCTCGTGTGCTGTGCCGGCCCTCAGAGGCAATTGCTAACAGCACTTGCCCCAACAGTCTGTTGCAGGCTATACGGGGGGGGGGGGGATTTTTGCCTTTGCAGTGGTGGCGTAACGTTTTTGTGTGACTCTTCCAGATGGGTTCCCGTCTCCGTGCTACCAGTCGGAGGGAAGGATCCCATGAGCAGAAACTGCCACGTACCAGGTAGGCGCAGCTGTGGCTCCCAACGCTGATTGATGTCTGCGGATTTGTGAGTGTCGTTTAATCCTTCCCCCTTTTGTGTAATTTTTAACTATTGCTGAGATTTTATTCCCGTCCGTCTTGTGTCGTATTCTGCTCGAGGGCACGTGCAAATGGAGTTCACGCGCGTTCGACGTATCTCTCCACGTAACCTCTTAGAATTCCCTTCCCCCCCCCCGCCACTGTCGAGCCCAGGCATGCAACACGCAACGCACATACATACAGGCACGTATGGTTGTACGTGCATACGTACATAATAGACAAAGACAACGATCCCCCGCATCGCCTTAACACATTCTGTTTGGCCAAGTGCTCTTAGCGAGCACGAAGGCCGGTACGGCGCATGAGAGGGTGGGTTGCCAGCACCACGCCTGGCCGCCTTTGTCTCTCTAGTGGCGGTGATGACACACTGATATTAACACACACACACACACTGCACCAGGTACTCATTTGACGCTGAGTCGACCTACTTCGTTGAGCTATCGTTTGTGGCCAGCTCGGGTGGCCTTACCCGGTAAACTAAAAAGAGGTTTAATTTTGGAACCAGATTTCGCGATGCAGATTTGCCTTCAGATGCATCGGCCCTGGCTTCTCATACCTATTCCTCTGTCTGTCCACCCCCATCCCAACTCTTCCTCCGTCTCCCTCCCCCCACCCACGACAGCAGGTCCTGTGCCCTGGCTCGCGAGAGGATGACGATGAGTGGCAAGGGGCCTCTCCTTACCCGCCTGCCCCCCCCGCCACCTCCCGCTCCTTCCCACCGCACCACCCCCACGAAACCGCCCCCCTCCCAACCCCCTGCCCCCAACCCTCCCCCGACTCTCTACCGGGACACCGGCTCAACTCCTCCGCAAGCGAGGGAAAGGGGCTCGCTCACCAAAAACCACCAAAACTAACCAAACCAAACGGACGAGGGAAGCGGTGGCATTGGCGTCGCCGCCCCCCCCCCACTCCCGACGCTTTCTCTCGGACTCTTCGTGTGTAGCATGGGGGGGGTGGGGGTGCGTCATAGCGGATCCCTACACGCGCGACAAAAAAAGCTGTCAAAATAAAAGCGCGGCCGCCCGTACACCACCCCACCCCCCACCACCACCCTCCGCCACCCCCCCCCCCACTTTGAGCATTTCATGGGACAGGATTGTTTTTAGGTGGTTTTAGTTGTTGTTTATTTCATCTGGAGCCTTTCGTTTTCTCACGGTGGGGGGGGGGGTGCAGAGAGGGAGAGCGTTTTTTTATTGTTCTCACGTCAAGAGCTGTTGAAAACGAACTTAACAGTTACACTTGCATTTTAAAAAGAAGAAAAATTAAGGGGGTTTTCCTTGACATACTGTTACATTTTTGCTAATTGTTTGAACTTGTTTGGCGTCGTTATTTTTCTTTTTTTGGGGGGAGGAGAGGGTTGGAATGATCATGTTTAGCCAGCCGGCGTGTGGCGTAAACATTTAGGCATTGTATGCTTATATATATATTTTTCTTTTCTTAGTGGATTTAGACGAAATGCATTATTTTCTTGTTACAGGAATGACTGTCGATGCCTCTTTAACGAGCCCGCTGTATTCGTGCGGTGTCCCGTCACAATAAAAGTCCCCCTTCCCTCCTCCCCGCCGCTCCGGCGGTGCTGTAAGTCCTCCGTGTGGTGGCGGGGGGGACCTTTTGTTGCGACGGCGCGCCGCCCTCAATGTCTGTGCGTTGTGTCACTTAGTCGTGGGCGTTAATAAGTCTCGGGATAACGCGCCCGCGTGTTTTGGTTTTCAAAAGTTCTTAAAGAAGCGTGCGCGTGCTCTTATGTGTGCGTCTTGCACTCGTGTGTGACTTACCAGGAGGGGGGTGGGGGGGGGG
>CM025656.2:3325814-3337827 GCA_014621495.2 Entosphenus tridentatus
TGACTTTACCGAAAGAACCAAAGAGTATAGATCCCTGCAGTGACGCAAACTTCAAATCGAGATTGAGACTATGCTGATCACTCAAGTTCTCACGCGGTTAATTGAACTAATATTGAAATAACTCCAATACCTGTCGATCCGTCTCCGTTGACCTGCCCTCCTCCATCCGGGCACGCGCGTGTTCCAAATCGCCAGGCTGCAAGCAATGCTCCCCCATGAGCGAAACCCGTCACAATCTCCCGCTACGGATTACATCCTCGACGCTTTCCTATGCCCACGCTCGCTTTCCTCTTCTGAACGTACGAGTCGGTGCTTGATCCCACCCCGCCGTGAGATTATCGACATCCTGCACGAGGCGTGAATGAAAGCCTTCGAGATATCGTTTTATCTTTGCGCGAAAGAAAGCTTTGCGGTGGAACGGTGACGCGGTGGTTATCTCACCGCTGCGCTGTGAACACCGAATCCTGCCTCTTATTTCCAAACCCACGGCTAACATCAGTGGCAAGGGATATCTGAATCGGTCCTGCCCAAATTGGGCCCCTCCAATCACCAACCCGCACTGACTGCCTTGGTGAAGTATGGTCGAATGTACTGTTTGGGAAGAAGGCCTCCTTCCAGCGATACAGAAAATATTAACGTTTTAAAATCCTTTATATTAAGTTCACTTGCGCGCTTGCTTGCTTGCTTACGACCGTGCAAATCTTTCGGTCGTTTTTTAACCCACTTCCCGTGATCCAAACGAGCTGACATTTTACACACAGACTCGTTGTGCGTGACAATTAATGTTCATGAACATTTTTTTCCAAAATTTTACACTTTTTAGGACAAAAATATTATATTTAATTACCAATTGCTTAATGCTGGCATGCAATCATCTGACCCATAGGTGGCAGCCATCTCAAGCCAGAGGACGACTCTAGCCGCCACGCATATAAAGGATTTATAGTGAAAAACTTTGTTTTTACGTGTTAATTTTTTTATTTTATTTTATTGACGTTAATTGGTAAGAAGGCGCAGCAGACCCAACAAAGTGCTTCCAATATTACTTTCATAAATGACAAACATCACACTGTCAGTCACAGCACTTGAGTAATATTGCCGAGGGGACTAATGACTAATTTTGATCAGATGGAGCCACAGACGTACGGTATCGATGCTGACGTGTGTACCTGTGACCTACATAATGGAAACTTGCGACCGTGGGCGCTACATTGGTCTGTGTGTTTTCAAAGTGTATCGCAGTCATCTAAAGTTGCTTTCCCAGGACGTCAATGGATGGCACAGAGGTCGGAGCGTAGAGCCAGCACCTGGTGAGATGCTTACTCTGAAATAACGTGGCCATCGATTCATGCAGGAAAGCAAAGACTCACTTGGAGGCTCATCAACCTAGATACCCACGGACTTGCAAAGAGACACACCGATTAACATAGACACCCATAGACACACACACACACATTGAGTTGTGTTTAGAGTGAAAACTCAAGATTAGCGAGTTGGTGATCTCAGCCCATTCAGCTGTGCAGTGATGCATTGATAGACTCTCCACCGGTTTCATCCTCGCTGGCACTCATGACCAAAGTAGCCAGCGAACGTGTAAATTGCGGTGGAGGAAACTACTGCTCAGTGTATCGTGCAATCATCGACCGTAGCGAAACGCCCTCCCCCGTGACATGACAGAGGGAATTTCCAACCGACATCAATACATTTGATTTGCAAAATAAGCTTGCCCTGCTGTAGCGTTTGCTCTATTTCCAAGTGATGAATTTGTGTATTGTGTACATTGCAGATGGAATCGATAGCCCAAGCCGGACCATCGTGTAAATCAGGGCTGGGGAACCTTTTTTTCTGCCAAGGGCCAATTGGATATTTATAACATCATTCGCGGGCCATACAAAATTATCAACTGAAAAATTAGCCTGTTATATTTGGTCAAACATTTAATTAACTCGCCCCTAATGCGATGGCTGGAACTGGCTTCTCTTTGGCGAGGCATGTGATGTTAGCTGGTATTGATGATGTTGCTGCTACTCGCAACTGCTTTGCCAGGTTTGCTCCGAGATTTATTGAATTTCGAGTCCCGCCTGCGGTTGCCTTGGCAGGGCCAGACCCAAATGATTTTGCGGGCCTCATACAGCCCAAGGGCCGGACGTTCCCCACCCCTGGTGTAAATGGTGAAACCGCTCCACTTCTAGAAAAATTCAGAGCTGGCACTGCCCATGCGAACGCACTGACATACCCACAACAGCAACAATCGCCATTCGCCACCAATGTGCCAGGCTGGGTGCACATTGAGGCTGCCACGTGAAGTGTGGAAAGGCTCCGCTGGCTGGCAGGAGGACACGGAAAAAGACCCGGACGCAGAGATGAACTGAACTGAACTCGGGTTGCAAATGCAGTGGCGTTACTAGCGTGGCTGGCAGGTGGTGGTGGTGCATCCGTCAGTCATCTCATTCAACCCATTGGCACCAGTGGCGAAGTAACGAGGAAGTTATCGGCTCGGTCAGGTGGTGCCCCCACCAATATTTGATTCGTTTCGCACGGTTGAGAGCGAGGCTACGTGTATGTCGCCGCTCCTAAATTGCCCAAATCACATCATGAAGCATTATCACGGCAACATACATTCAAACCGCGTTTCTAAATAATGCTGTGCTTTCTTAAATCTTGACTTGAAGCTTTCGTGACTGCTGGAATTCATATTCTTTGGGTCTTTCGGTAAAGTCACGTAGATAGAGACAATTAGAACAATACAATCGTTAAATTTCGATTCAAAGCTTTAGTGACTGCAGGGATTCATCTTCTTGGTTCTTTCGGTAAAGTCACGTACAAGGGAAATAATAAAATAAAATAAAATTACATAATAAAATACAATTCTCACGACGGCTGCTTGCGTTGTGGCCGAAACGTCGTGAGAATTATTTTATTGTTTTATTTTTATTATTTTATTATTTCCCGTCTACGTGACTTTACCGAAAGAACCAAGAAAAAATACAATAATTTTTTAAAAGTGAATGAAAAATAATATATATATTTTATAAAATTGTTCTTCTTCGTCTTTCTTACGCTGTTGTGAAAAACATCTCACGGTGGTTCGTCAAGGGGGGGCCTACAACTCGTAGCTACGGCCACAAGGGGGAGGGGGGGGCAAGGCACACCCGGCCTGCCCCCCACGACTTTTTCGAGGAGTCCGCTGCCTTGCTGATCGTTTTGGTGTCAGATCGTCTCCAGGGCGGGCGAGCGAGCATTCACTATCATAGCTCGCCAGTATAGAAAACATATTCTGGTAAATAAATGTGAGAAAATAAATGTTTCTGGTGTCCGCGTTAGTTCATTCAAACCACGCGTGCATCTCGGTTAGGTCACCCGGGGCAAATGATTCTCCATTTTCTGCACCATTCGTCTGAAGGGGCCATCCATTGAGTAGGTACGCAAAAATCCGTCAAAATTTGGACCCCTCTCCCCCTCACTGTACGCATGCGAACTTTTTTCTCTGGGTCCTCCCGGTTTTCCCTCCACATTTAGAATCAACGTCACGCGTTTAGAGCATTTGGCTGCTGCTATAAATGTCCACACAATAAGCCACTTTCGTTGAGCTATCAAGTATCAACTGTGGCCAGGTCGCTTCTGAAAAAGACCTACACAGCTTTGTGGGGCCATACCTGGTAAAATAAAAATAGTTAAGTGAAACAAAGTTGCATAGTTTAAAAAAATAAGTTATAACTTTTAATATATAGGTTGGTTAAAAAAATAGTTGAGTTTAAAATAGTTTCGTTTTAACTTAAAACATTTTTTAGTTAAAAAAAGTTTAATCTTGATTTGAAGCTTTCGTGACTGCAGGAATCGATACTTTTTGGTTCTTTACTGAAAAAAAAGTTTAGTTTAACTTAAAAATAAATAATTTTCTTAGTTTTAACGTTTAAAAATCGTTCAGCAAAAAAGTTGTTTAATTTAAAAAAAATTTGTTAAAACTTTCAAATAAGAGTTCAGTAAAAAAAACATTGCTGAGTTTTAATGTTTCAAAGTCGTTCAGTAAAAATTTATTTTTTGTTTAAATAAATGTTTAGTGTAAGCTTTTACAAAAAATTCACTGAAAAAAATGCTGAGTTTTAACGTTTACAAATCGTTCAGTAAAAACATTGTTTAGTTTTAAAAAAATGTTTAGTTAAACTTACAAAAATTGTTAAGTAAAATAAGCTTAGTTTTAACGTTTAAAAATCGTTCAGTAAGAAAATTGTTGAGTAAAAAAAAATTGTTTAGTTTAACAAATTGTTTAGTTTAAACTTTTAGAAAATTTCGATTTAAGGCTTTCGTGACTGCAGGGATACATATTCTTCGTTCTTTCGGCAAAGTCACGTAGAAGGGAAGTAATACAATAATTAAAATAAAACAATAATTGTTTCGTTAAATGTTTTTCTTAGTTTTAACTTTAAAAAAATGTTTATGAAAAAAATTTGTTAGTAAAATGTTTTTCTTAGTTTTAACTTTACAATTTTTTTATTTTAAAAAATGTTAGTTTTAACTTTAAAAAAAATTACTTCCAGCTTTCGTGGCTGCAGGAATTCAATTATTTGGGTCTTTCGCTAAAGCCACGGCTTTACCGAAAAAAAAGAAAAAACATTTTTTATAAAAAAAATTACTTAGTTTTAACTTTTACAAAATAAAAAAGTAACAAAAAAATGCTTAGTTTGAACTTTTTAAAAATTATTAAGTGTACATTTTTTTTTGTTTTCCCGTTTAAAATCTTTAGTTGAAACCACGGCCTCGTGACGTCACGCCAGATCGCGCTGCCCATTGAAGGCCGCGCGTCCCGGGGGCGCTCCGAGCGGATGACGTCACTTGCTTCGTGACGTCACGCCAGATCGCTCTGCCCATTGAAGGCCGCGCGTCCCGGAGGCGCTCCGAGCGGATGACGTCACGCACAGAGCTTCCGGGGTCAGAGTGCGGCACGGTCGCGAGCTTCCGGGTGAGAGGTCGCGGCGCCGTGAACACGCGGAGGAGGCGGAGCCATGGCCGCCACCGCAGCAGCGGAGCTGAAGAGCGTGGAGGGGCGACGCCTCGGTCGGTGTCTCTCTCTCTCTGTCTCTGTGTGTGTGTCTGTGTGTGTCTGTCTGTGTGTGTGTGTCTCTGTCTCTCTCTGTGTGTGTCTTTGTCTCTCTGTGTGTCTGTGTGTGTCTCTGTGTGTGGGTCTGTCTGTGTCTCTCTCTGTCTCTGTGTGTCTCTCTCTCTGTCTTTGTGTGTCTCTCTGTGTGTCTCTGTCTCTGTGTGTGTCGCTCTGTGTGTCTATCTCTGTGTATGTGTCTCTCTGTCTCTCTCTCGCTGTGTCTCTCTGTGTGTCTCTCTCTGTGTCTGTCTCTCGCTATCTCTCTGTGTGTCTCTCTGTGTCTCTGTCTCTCTGTGTCTGTGTGTGTCTCTCTCTCGCTGTGTCTCTCTGTGTCTGTGTGTGTGTCTCTCTGTGTGTCTCTCTGTGTCTCTGTGTATCTCTCTGTGTGTCTCTCTGTGTGTCTCTCTCTGTGTGTCTGTCTGTGTCTCTCTGTGTCTCTCTCTCTCTGTGTGTCTGTCTGTGTGTCTCTCTCTCTGTGTGTCTGTCTGTGTCTCTCTGTGTGTCTCTCTCTCTGTGTCTGTCTGTGTGTCTCTCTCTCTGTGTGTGTGTCTCTCTGTGTATGTCTCTCCGTTTGTCTCTCTGTGTCTGTCTCTCTGTGTCTGTCTCTGTGTCTCTCTCTCTGTCTCTCTGTGTGTGTCTGTCTCTCTGTGTCTGTCTCTCTGTGTGTCTCTCTGTGTCTGTCTCTGTGTGTGTGTCTCTCTCTGTGTGTGTCTCTGTCTCTCTGTGTCTGTCTCTCTGTGTGTCTCTGTCTCTCTGTGTGTATCTCTGTCTCTCTGTGTGTCTCTCTGTCTCTCTGTGTGTCTCTGTCTCTCTCTGTGTGTCTCTGTCTCTTTGTGTCTGTCTCTCTCTGTGTGTGTCTCTCTCTGTCTCCTTCTGTCTCTTCCCCTTTGTGTGTCTCTCTGTCTCCTTCTGACCCTCTCATCAGGACATCGGGATACCCATTGATGGATCTCTGCATTGCACATTGCATTGACCAAAGCATTGCGATTTCCACTGATCATAAATTGATATCTGCGCATTGCATTCATCTGCACTTTGATCGATCTCTGCATTGATCCGCGAGTTGTGTGTGCTCCGCACTGATCCGTCCTCAGACCTCGCCCCGGCGTCCCTCCCGGAGGAGCTCTCGTTCTCCGTGCTCCAGTCGGGATGCGCGGGGGAGTTCCGCGCGGTGCTCGCAGCCCACAGCCCGGCTCCCGCTCAGCTGGGACCTCCGCTCTCCACCGTACGACCGCCCCCCCCTCCCGCCCCTCCTCACTCAGTGTCGCACTGATCCGTGGGTCCTCGCCCCGTGCGTCTTCGTCTTCCCCGCCCCGCCACCAACCCCACCGTGCATATCCACGCCTCTGATGTGTTCCTCCGGTGTGTACGTGACTTGTTCCTCCATATGTGATCATCGCCATCTGGCGTTCCTTCACTCTGTTCCGCACCTCCCCCGCCCCCCCCGTGTGTCTCCGTTCCTCCACTCCGTTCCGCCCCCCGTGTGTCTCCGTTCTTCCATTTCGTTCCTCCGTTTCGTTCCTCCGTTTAGTTCCTCCATTTAATTCCTCCGGGCATGCATCCCCCCAGTTCCTCTACTCCGTTCCGCCCCCCGCGTGTCTCCAGTCCTCCACACCGTTCCGCCCCCGTGTGTCTTCCTCCTTCCATTTCGTTCCTCCGTTTCGTTCCTCCGTTTCGTTCTTCCGTTTCGTTCCTCCGGGCGTGCATCCCCCCAGTTCCTCTACTCTGTTCCGCCCCCCGCGTGTCTCCAGTCCTCCATTTCGTTCCTCCGTACCTCCTCGCTGTGCATCCCCCAAACCCTCCGCGCAGCGCTTCACCGCCTGCCCCTCCCGCCGCCCCCCCACCCCCCCTCCTCCCAGGGGTTGTTGCAAATAACTTTCCATGCTTCACCGTCTTCTGCCCCCCCACCGCTCCCCGTGTCTCTCAGCTCCCCCATGGCGTTCCACCCCACGCCGAGGACCTGCGGGAGCTGCTGCAGAGGGAGCTGCTGTCGGCGGAGCACCTGCCCATCCACGACTTCCAGCGCCTGCAGCAGTGAGCAGCGCACGCGCCGTGACGGGATCGAGATGTTGACGACCTCGCCTGGTGTACAGGAGGTCGTGGGTCCGATCCCGACCTTGACGCTTGCCGCTGTATATTTGGAGTTTGCGTGTCTCTCATCATCATCATCATCACGGTGGCTGGGAGATGTTAACTACCTCGCCTGGTATACAGGAGGTCGTGGGTTCGATCCCGAGCCTCACGCCTGCTGCTGTATATTTGGAGTTTGCGTGTCTCTCTCTCATCATCATCACGGTGGCTAGGAGATGTTAACTAGCTCGCGTAGTATACAGGAGGTCGTGGGTTCGATCCCGACCTTGACGCCTGCTGTATATTTCGAGTTTGTGTGTCTCTCTCATCATCATCATCACGGTGGCTAGGAGATGTTAACTACCTCACGTGGTATACAGGAGGTCGTGGGTTCGATCCCGACCTTGACGCCTGCTGTATATTTGGAGTTTGCGTGTCTCTCTCTCTCATCATCATCACGGTGGCTAGGAGATGTTAACTACCTCGCCTGGTATACAGGAGGTCGTGGGTTCGATCGCGACCTTGACGCCTGCTGCTGTATATTTGGATATAACAATATGTTTTACTCTTTCTGGCAATAAAACAGGTGTCAAGATGTTGAAACACCAAACAGCATCCTTACTCAAGGAATCCTGTCTGCATTAACCACACTTACTTGTGGTGAACATGCAAACAAAAAACATGCTCTGATAATAAATGCATTGTCTTTGAAACTGATTGGTCCAGGTCTGACGGATAATCGCGCAGTGCCGGCTAATCGATGATCGGGCGTACGTACGTACGTACGAGTGACGGTGCGCGCGTGCTCCTGTTCTCCCACCAGCTTCTGGCCGCGCGTGGGGCAAGCCGACTCGCTCTACCACGTGGACACGGGCCCCGCCCCGACCACCGTCCGCGTGGAGCGCAACCCCACCACGGGGGAGCTGCTGGCCTACACCGAGGTACGCGCGCGACGATAAGCCACTAGGTCACGTGATGAGAAGCCACTTTGTCACGTGATGATAGGGCACTACGTCAGAATATATGCATATTCTTTTGTTAAGGCTCCCCCTTTCTTCCCCCCTTCCAACCCAGCTTATATACATGCTCCAAGCACGTGTGCTTTTTCATTCAGACGCTGTCGCCTCGACAGACCTGGTTTTCACCTGAGGGCGGCTACTTGCGTTGTGGCCGAAACGTCGTGAGATTTATTTAATTATGTTTTATTTTTATTATTTTATTACTTCCCTTCTACGTGACTTTACCGAAAGAACCAAGAAGAAGCCACTTTGTCACGTGATCATGAGCCATTTCGTCGCGTGATGAGAAGCCTTCATCCAGCAGTGGATAGAACCCGGCTCGCGCTTGTGTGACAAGCTGGTCTGTGTGTGTGTCCAGGTGCTAGTGGAGGACACGGGGCTGTCGTCCAAGAATTCGCTGTCCTTCCGTCGTCCGCCCGGACCCCCGTCAGAGGCTCTCAGGGGCAGCAACACCAACTTCCCGTTCTGGCCCGGTACGCACCGACGCACAAAGCCAAAGATCCCCCATGTAGCCTTCACAGACTCTTGGGGCAAGTACTGTTAGTAGCGAGTAGCGCCTATGAAGGCCGGCACGGTGCACGAGGCCAGCACCATGCTCGGCCGCCTTTGTGTGCCTTGTGGTGATGTTTACACACCACCGAACACAGGTACTCATTTGAGGGCAGGCCGAAGATCGTTTTGGATAATCGTCACTAGTGTCGGCCGTGAGTGGCAATCGAACTCGTGTCGCTGGGTTCATAGCGCGGGTCGTGCTAACTGCTGGACCGTTAACGGGTATCTGGGGGATCTTTGTCTTTGGATCTCCCAGTGGAAAGCTTCGAACCCGGCGAACCAAGTTCGGTTCCCGCTCACGGCCAACAACAATGGCGAATATCTGAACCGGTCCTGGCCCTCCCCTAGGTTGACAAAACCTTAAATCATGACCTAATGTGTTTTTAATCGATATCAGCATGGTGCTGGCCACCCCACCCCATCATGCTCCCTGCCGGCCTTGATCGGTGCGACTCGCTAACAGCACTAGCCCCATCATTCAGAATGAGAATCTCTTTTTATTCAAACTGGAGAAATCTGATGAGCTCATGAGGCTCGTTTTCACAGTCTGTTAAAGGTTATCGAGACGGGGGGGGGGACCTTTGCCACATGGCCTGGTCACGCTGATTGGATCTAGGTAAAAGGGCAGCCCTGCAAGTGCTTTCCTCGGGCCACTGTTAGCAAAGAGTGCCTCTCCACTAGAGGGAGCTCTACTGCAACCTTCTGCATTTGCTGGACTTTATTTCGTAGTAACACTCCGTTGAAGGCTTTCCCGGGGGAACTTTGTCTTTTTGTTTTTTTGTTGCATCGCGCAGGAGGGATGGATGAGCCGACGGTGGAGGCCATGAGCGAGCGAAGCGCAGCGGAGGAGGAGCTCGACTTTGAGAACGGTGCCTCGCACAACGCCACGTGGCAGACACCTTGTCACGTGACGCACACCTTGTCACGTGACCCACGCGCGTCACAACGAACCCCGTGCATTCGCCCGCGGATGCTGTGTGCCGATACCGCCGTTTTGTCCGTGGCGCAAGGATAGAGTTAAAAAAAGTTTCCATTATTTTTTTTGGGATTTTTCGCCAATTTTATCCCGATCTCCGAGTTCACCACCTCACGACGATGTTGAACTCGGTCGTGAGAGGTGCGAGCCGGAGCTTTCCCAGTCAGAGTTTGATCAATTTGTTGGTCGCATCGAAACAATGTCCTCGTGATCACGGCGGCCTTGTCGGATCAGGTCAATCCCGGCCACGCTGCCGATGTCGCGAAGCGCGATCAGGAATCCGCCCGGAAATCCCCCGCTTGTGTTGCCTCCGAAACGTCGTGATTTTTATCTTATTTTTATTTTACTTTTATTAATTTTGATTTTTTACCTACGTGACTTTACCGAAAAAACCTAAGAATATGAATACTTGCAGTCACGAAAGCTTCAAATCTAGAATCAACCGCCAGTTGCCCAGAGAGCGTCCAACGGATATCAGAGCGACCTCTTGAGAACCGTTTCAAGTGATGTCCATTCCACCTGCAGTGCCACTGACGGCAATGTCCATCGCATGACATTCAAGTGACCTCTGCACGACCCAGCAAAGAGCATCACTCTCGCACCCGCTCTGCTTAACAAACAAAAAAACAATGAAGCTATTATTTAATTAGTTTAAACCTAAACTGTAAACTATTTTTATTTTACCAGGTAAGGCCCACTGAGCTTTATAGCTCTCTTTCAGAAGTGACCCAGAAAGGATAGCCCAAAGAAGTGGCTTATTAAGTGGAAATTTTGACAGCCAAATACTAAAACTGCACATTGGTTCTAAACGTGGAGGGAAAAACCGGAGGACCGGGAGAAAAATCTACACCACCACGGTGAGACAGACACGCACACTCCAAATTTACAGCAGCAGGCATCAGGGTCGAGATCGAACCCACGTCCTCCTGCATACCAGGCGAGGTAGTTAACATCTCCTAGCCACCGTGATGATGATGAGAGAGAGACACGCAAACTCCAAACATACAGCAGGCGTCAGGGTCGAGATCGAACCCACGACCTCCTGCATACCAGGCGGGGTAGTCAACATCTCATAGCCACCGTGATGATGATAAGAGAGAGACACGCCAAACTCCAAATATACAGCAGGCGTCAGGGTTGGGATCAAACCCACGACCTACTGTATACCAGGCGAGGTAGTTAACATCTTGTCACCACGGCGACCGTGAAAGTGGTAGAGCTGTGAAACGGAGGGAAGCCGGACGGGAGCGGCGATGGAGGCTGTAAGAGCGGCCCTTGAAGACCCGGGGTGCTGACTTCACGAACGCCACGTGATCTTGCAGAAGGGAGGCAAGCGATCGACCTCTTGACCCCGTGCAATGTTGTGCTCGCAGACCTCCTCACGGTGCCACCCGGGATGAAGAGAGGCATGGAGTTCAACAAGCCAGGTGATGCCATTGAGTTGCAAGCTTTATATTGTTTGACCAGATTGAAAGGGTGAACCTGTGCGACAAGCGGCAGGCTGGCTGCCGCCAGGCCGCACCGCTGCCTAGGCCTCGGCAAGGTAAGGTAATTGTACCCTTTTTACCGGGTAAAAGGGTAAAGGGTAAAGGTGTCGACATGCCAAGGGGTAAGGGTAAAGGGTAGGGTAAAAGGTAGGCTCGTTGCTTTTTACCTTTTACCTTACCTGCTAAAGGGTAAAAGGTAGGGTAGAGTGATTGTATTGTGGTAAGGTAAAAGGTAGGGTACAGGTAGGCTCGTTGTTTTTACACTTTTACCTTACCTTGCCGAGGCCTACCGCCGCCCCCCGCACTCATCCGTTGTGATTAACGGTTAATGTCGAAGGTGTTGGTGGTGATGACAATGATGATGCGTCGTCGATGGTGACGATGTTGGTGATGACGCTGCACTACGACCCCGACGACTCGAGTTCGATTGCCGCTCGCGGCCACCAACACCGGTGACGATTATCGACTCAGCCTCAAAGGTGTAGCTGGCGTGCTGTGTAAACAACGCCACTGGGATGCTGGCCACCCGCCCTCTCGTGTACGTGTACCGTACCGGCCATATCATCGGTGCTGCTTGCTAACAGCACTTGCCCCAACGGTCTGTTAAGGCTCCACGGGGGATCTTTGGTGTTGACGGTAATTTCCATGGTCTCGATGTCACTGTGGCATTTACGAGGTCGCTTTGTGGTGGTGACGATGGTGCTCTCACTGACGATGTGGCCGATGTAACTGACGATGTCGTCAATGACCTTGTCGATAACGAAGACCTTGTCGATGACCTTGTCGATGACCTTGTCGATGACCTTGTCGA
>CM025656.2:3359910-3379727 GCA_014621495.2 Entosphenus tridentatus
CCACAACACAAGCAGTCAAAATGCAAACAAAAATAAACAACTCTGATGATGATAATGATATGCACTGTCCTTGCATATCAGTGCATATCATTATCATCATCAGAGTTCTTTTTGTTTGCATTTTGACTGCTTGTGTTGTGGTTATTGCAAACATGATGCCTTGTATAAAGGTGTCAGTTTTTGTACCAGCTGAAAGGGTAAAAACCTATATTTTGCCACTGGTAAAGGAGGTCTCAGTGTAATTAATTGTTATTGTTGTTAAGCGTTTCGGTGGTGTTTTGCAGCGTCTTAGTTTGGCGATTGAAAAGTCAACTTGAGGCGAAACTAAAGTTTGTTTGTGTTTATCTTACCTCAAGATGTTGAATGTTGTGGTCGTGATTTGTAATTGTTGTTTAGGGTTTCGGTGTCTTAATTTGACGATTGTAACGTAAACTTGAGGCGAAATTAAACTATTTTGTTAGTCTTTACCTTACCACAAGATGTTCTGGGTTCATATTCTTGGTTCTTTCGGTAAAGTCACGTAGAAGGGAAGTAATAAAATAATACAAATATAAAACAATAAAAAGCTTTAAATCAACATATTCTGTGTTCTTCGGGTAAAGTCGCGTTGAAGGGAAACAATAAAATGCAGTCGGAACGTGATAATTTTATTTTATATTTTTATTATTTTATTGTTTCCCTTCTACGTGATGACTTTACCGAAATAACCAAGAATATGAATCCCTGCAGTCACGAAAGCTTTAAATCAAAATTTACCGCAAGATGTTAAATGTTGTAGTAATGGATTTGTAATTGTTATTAAGAGTTTCGGTGGTGTATAGCAGCGTCTTAGTTTGGAGTTTGCAAAGTAAACTTGATGCGAAATAAAACAATTGTGTTAGTCTTTACTTTACCGCAAGATGTTAAATGTTGTAGTAATGATTTGCAATTGTTATGAAGTGTTTGGGTGGTGTTTTACGGCGTTTTAGTTTGGAGTTTGCAAAGTAAGTAAACTTGAGGTGAAACAAAAAAGATTTGTCTTAAATTTACCTCAATATTTTAAATGTAATTTGGTTGTTGTCAGTTTTTGTACTAGTTGAAAGGGTAAAAACCTATTACTATATTTTGCCACTGGTAAAGGAGATGTCTCATAGTGTAAATGCTTACCCCGAGCTCTCAATACTCTGAAAGTGCACTGTTTTTTGAGTTGTACGCCTTTTGGCGTCATCTGGTCCAACACCATGTGAGACTAGGCTCTAAGAAAAGCTGTCTCGGGTGTGGACCAATCAACTTCAAGGACAGTGCACATCATTATCAGAGTTGTTTCTTTTTGTTTGCATTTTGACTGCTTGTGTTGTGGTTATTGCAAATATGATGCCTTGTATAAAGGTGTCAGTTTTTGTACCAGTTGAAAGGGTAAAAACCTATTACTATTGGTTGTTGTTGTAGAAGTAATGATTTGTGAACGTTATTTCACGTTTCGGTGGTGTTTTTTGCAGCGTTTTAATTTGGTGATGGGAAAGTCTGGCAGTAAGCTAAGGCAAGATCAACTCGAAGATATAACGAGGAGGACTTACTGTAAGTGTTTAGCATCGTTTATATCTCGAATTAAAGCTTTCGTGACTGCAGGGAGATTAATATTCTTGGTTATTTCGGTAAAGTCACGTCGAAGGAAAACAATAAAATAATTAAAAAACAATAAAATTCTCACGACGTTTCGATTGCAACACAAGCAATCATCAGGTGAGAAAACCACAGCAATTTTTTGTTGTTTTATATTTTTTCTTTTATTGTTTTATATTTTTTCTTTTATTGTTTTATATTTTAAATTTTATTGTTTTATATTTTTTTATTTTATTGTTTTATATTTTTTATTTTATTGTTTCCCCTACGTGACTTTACCGAAAGAACCAAGAATATATTCTTTGTTCTTTCGGTAAAGTCACGTAGAAGGGAAATAATAAAATAATACAGATATTAAACAATACAAATTCTCACGACGTTTCGACTGCAACACAAGCAATCATCATCAGGTGTGAAATCCACAGCAAGAACATTTGAATAATCGTTATTACTGTCATCCTTAATGTCGTGAATATCACTGGCATTGTTATGTTATACTCACCATTTAATATCGTTAACCTAATTGTCATAATGATGGCAATGCGTTCTCTTCAAGCATCATTAGCATCATCAGCAGCATCTTTCAATTTCATGAAGATTGTAAGCAACACTAACGTCCAGTTCATAGTGTGTATAATCAACATCATCAGCAGTATGATTTTCATTAAAGTTATCCGTGTTTTCTAGAAAACTATAACTCAATGTGATTTACTGATGGTAAGAAATGACCTGGCTTCCGCGTTATTATCATCTAGGTATCTAATTATCTCAGATTCATTAATTTCGGTAATATCATCAGCCTCGTTGATTGTATCGGCATCATCAGCAGCAGCATTAATAACATTGACAGCGGTAGCAATGTTAACATCAGATTAATTATCATTGTCATCAATATCATTAACATCGTCATCAATCGTGTAATATCATTAACATAATGATGCATCACCAGAATAACTTTCTGTGAATAGGCACAGCATCATCATTAACATCACATTTAAAATATTGTGTATATCATTGACAACCCCATCATAATTAGCGTACCGTGATTCTAGATTTGAAGTTTTGGTTTTGGTTCTTTTGGTAAAGTCACGTAGATGAAAAATATAAATAATAAAATGAAAATAACTAAATTAAATCACGACGTTTCGGAGGCAGCACAAGCTTCCGTCATCAGGTGGAACAGCCACAGCAACATTTTGCAAAATAAATTTTTCATCTACGTGACTTTACCGAAAGAACCATAGATTATAGCGAGCGTACCGTAATTTTTTATTAATGTAACTACTATCATACATCACTAGGGGGCGACCAGTTAGTGGTGTCAATAATATCATGCTCATTATTATAATCATTACCGTAATTTCATCATCTTCTGACTTGTCACCAGCATTAAATAATTGTCACACGAATAGCCCACTTTGACATAATAGCTCTTTTCATCGTCTTGATTATGACGATCGTCGTTATCCTCACTGTCAGCTCGTAATCAGGAGCACAGCCTTGCCAAAAGCTAATGGAACCTTTTCACTCTGCTTGTCGTTACAGTCACTGAGAAAGAAGTCCAACAATGGTAAGGTCACTAAACTAAACTCTGTTTTATTTCACCAGGAAAGGGGCCATCCATTTAGTACGTACGCATGGAGGGGGGAGGGGGGGTTAACCCAAATGCATACGCTTGCGTATGGGGGGGGGGTCTACTGACAATGTACGTACACATAGGAAACGGGGGTGTGGGGGGGGTGGAACCTCGATAATAATTTGTCTATATTGGCCTTCAAATGAGCCACAGTTCAGTTTCTTCAGCTGGCAGAGAAGTACTACCGGGAGAAGTAGGACTGTGGGAGAGGTGTCAATTGTATGCCACCGTACCCCTGACTGCAGCTGTCACGCAGTGAGTCTGACATAGTCTGGCGGCCTGACCCATGGATTACACATCCTTCAATCTGGCCTCACTGCAGACGGCCCTGGCTCAAGATTTTAGCTGCCACGGGGCTCTGTTCGTGCTGCTGCTGCCCGGACTTCAGTACTAACACTTGTCTGTACATCGGTCTACTGTTACAGCAGATGTTCAGTCGATGCATTTTATCGAGACTAGTTCACCGAGTTTTAATTGTGTTTTAAGATCATAATAGACCTGTTTTTGAATAACCAGTCAGGAATGGATACCACGGTCAAGTATAACTTTGTACAAAGCTGCGTGTAAAGTTAGGCCGCAAGCTAGTAAACAAGAACAACCAAAATAATTCTGGGGGGGGGGGGGGTGCGTCAAGTGTACCTCCGAGGGGGGGGGGGGGGGTGTAAAAAATACGCGTGCGTACAGGGAGGGATCAAGTTTAGATAGATTTTTGCATATGTACTAAATGGATGGCCCCTAAGGCCCACTGAGCTATATTGTTCTTTTTCTCTTCTCCCTAGCCCACTATGGAGAAGAGATGGGGGTCGTTTTAAGGGAGGAATGGAAGCAAGTTAGTGAAGATGATTGTTTTATGTGCAGTCTTGCAGGGCTGATGGAGTGAGTGGCTGCCAGTTCACCATATGTCCTAGCTGAGCGTCGCAGATAGTTGGTAGCATTAAGAGAGGTAGAGTGAACGCACAAAACTAAACTGTAGCCTTATAAATATTGTAGTTGTTGCGGCTGTATGGCACATACGGCAACGTTGAGTGGTTACAATAAATCGAGTGCGTTGCAGGTACCGAGGCTTCATGAAGGATTGTCCTAACGGGCAGCTCGACTCGGCCGCCTTCCAGACGATTTATCGGCAGTTCTTCCCGTTCGGGGACGCCTCCAAGTTTGCGTCGTTCGTCTTCAACGTGTTCGACGAGAACAAGGTTCGTGGGACACCCGCGTTCATTCCCAGTGATGGTCCTGGTGTGTTAGGCGCTGTCCTTGTACGCGACCTGGGTGGCGCTTGGTGAGAGGAGAGCCTTCAGAATGGCAGCTCATTATGAGTATGAGTAAGATGACTTTAGCTGTAACGTTGCCTAATTTATGGAACCGCCCATGTCTGTGTTTGTCTTCTTGTCGACATGTGTGTGGTGGCCAGGACGGGCGCATTGAGTTTGCCGAGTTTATCCAAGCGCTGTCGGTTACGTCGCGTGGCACCATGGATGAGAAGCTCAAATGTGAGTCACGGACGGATGCCCCAAGTGGGCGGGAGAAGCAATCGGGGCCCCCCTATGGCTTTGATGAAGACGGATGGCCAGTAGACATCCCCTTCTCCCCCCAAAGACTAAATACCCTTTCTGCACTCCGTATAAAGATGTGGTCGTCTTCATATTTAAACTCTTTTTATTTGACCAGGTAAGGCCCACTGAGTTATGAAGCTCTTTTACAGAAGTGACCTGGCCACAAATAATGGCTCAACGAAGTGGATAATCACGTGGAAATTTATAGCAGCCAAACACTCTAAAACACATGTCTCCTAATGTGGAGGGGAAAACCGGAGGACCTGAAGGAAATTCCACGCGACCACAGGCAGAACACACTAACTCCAAATATACAGGTGTCAGGCTTGGGATCGAACCCACGACATCCTGTATACTAGGCGAGGTAGTTAACATATCACCACTGCGGTACTGTAGATATGCTATATACATCGGAATTGTATTGAATGGCATGACAGTTCCACAAATTAGCCACCAGAACCAAATCCGTCCTTTATTTGTTTGTGAGGAGCTGGAGTTGGAGCCAGTGAGTGAGATAGCTTTATAACGGCTACACTCGTATGACCTATTAAGCTGACGCTAGCCTGGCCCCATCACCCCTTCCCCCACTATCTTGTCACCTTTCCCTATCCCCCAGGGGCGTTTAAGTTGTATGACCTGGACAGCGATGGCTACATTACGCGGCAGGAGATGCTGCACATCGTAGACGCCATCTACAAGATGATGGTGAGTGGCGTGGAATCGCAGCAATTCATTTTTCCACGCAGACATGCGATTCCTTTGATACACAGGCTCGAAGTGCACACATCAGTACAACCTAACAGATCCGCTAATGAGTGAGCTCGTAAGAGGTGCACGTTATACTGGTAGGAACCACCTGGTTCCACCAGCCCACAGGGGATTATTGTGTCCGTCCGTCGTGCATCCAAAAATGGGAGGGGTGGAGCTGGGTGGAGAGGGGAGGGTGGGGAGGGGAGGTTGGGGAGGGGCTGGGTGGGGAGGGGCTGGGTGGGGAGGGGAGGGTGGGGAGGGGCTGGGTGGGGGGTGGGAGGGTGGTGCTGGGTGGGGAGGGGCTGGTCACCCCGTGGTGCCCTTATACAACTCAACGTTTAACCTGCTCACGCCGGCTTGTGCCCGCCCTCACAGTCCGGCATATTTGCGGAATACACCACGCTGCCGTTGACCCTGGCCATTGACCGAGCAACCCAACGTTCCTACCAGCTCCCTCTGCAGGAATGTGTTAAACAATTGTTCTGTTTTTGGATGACTTGTAATCGTCGATTTTCCTCGCCAAGCTGTTGGCATCACACAATGTCACGCACTGGATCAATCCATCTCGCACCTGCACCCGAGCTGATTTCATCTTCTCCACCGCCGCAGTGGATGCACCGTCACTGCCATAGAGCATTGTCCCTCCTTGCGACATGTCCTGCACAAGCCCACTTTTGTCAATCATCATGTCTACAGCTTGCTCGTATTGACAAATCCTAGTGTTTCTCTTTTTTTTATCTCAGTATAATGCCAAGCATACATCTCCAGATTCTTTATGCGCTTTTTATTTTTTCTTTCATTTCTAAAATTGTATTTCTCCGTTGCTGATCCACATGTCAAAACAGAGGAATGGGTGCTGATAAAAAAAATGAATCGGCATGTTGAAATATGGTGAAATAACTCCCACGACCCATGCGATTTTGTGAAGCCTTCATCCAGCAGTGGAGTGACAACAGGGCTGTACTTTTACATGTGGAGTACACGTGTAGAGTACGTGTGTAGAGTATGTGTGCATGTCTAATGTGAATGATTTACCAAGAGACCACAAGGGGGCAGCAACACTCTGCTGACAAAAAACTAACGTGGTTCCATCTTCACACCCGACCACAACTCCCTCTCTTCCCACCCTCCCAACTCCTCCATCTCCTCTCTTCTTACCTCCCAGGGCAACACGGTGGAGCTCCCGGAGGAGGAAAGCACGCCAGAGAAACGCGTCGACCGGATCTTCGCCCTCATGGACAAGGTGAGTGAGCAACGGCTGATTCCAAGGTTGGCGCAACCTATACAAACCTCGTTGCACGATGGGGGGGGGGGGTTCCAGTGGCATTATGAGTCATCTCTACATCCTGAAGTCAAAGCTCAGGCTGCAAAGGTCTGGGGTTGTGCGTCTATGGCCCGTCAAAGCGGTGCTGATCGTGGTCATGTGTCAAGCATGCTTGAGCTGCCATGCCTTGTCCACCAGATGGAGCTTTAGCAGTAGGGTATGGGGATACACATGGAATGATGCATTTAATATGATTTTTTTAACTTACATCTGTAGCTAACAAAGCTTGTGCACTTTGGAGCGGAGAGGAAATGTACGAGGATTGAACAAACACTGGCATTGTCGCTTGGTTGTTTTTGTAGAATTGTCCAAGGCTTTGTTTTTTTTAAACTACAGGCGGTGTTTTGAATAAATTTACTGTTTCCTCAAAGGACACGTTAGGACGCATAATTATTGTTATTGCACAAGGTGAGTTATGACTTCCCTCTCGGGCCACTCTCTCTCTCTCTCTGGCCTACTGATCTCTGTTTTATTATTCTCGCAAATTCCATCTGAATTCCAATTTTAAGCTCGAGTTCAAAGTAAGGTAACTTCACCCCTTGTTAGAGAGCGGCCTCTAGAAGGAGGTGATATCACAAAATGTTTTGTTATTTACATGTATAAGCTGTTATTGGTGTATTTATTTAGCGTATTATTGATGCTATATCATTTTGTTTAAATATATTTGTGTCCTGATGTGGTTGAGTAGCTGGGTGGCTCAGAGGTCAAGAGTGCTAAGGTAGGTCCGCTGAGATCCTGTGTTCGAATCCTAACAGTTGCCTGTGATTTAACTTGGTTCTGATGTGTGCAATGAGTGTATAGTCTCATCACGTTCACAAATCAGTTTGTTATGCAGTGAACATCACTGTCAGAGGAAGTCAGAAAGTGTTGCCCTCTTACTGTGTGGAACCATCCTTTGACTGCCACTCAGGACTGTGAGGGATATAAATGGCTTGTGGAGACCTTAATCCAGCCGTGATTGACCATGGCTGATGATGTTGAAGTTATGTATATTTACGTGCTTAAGCTTTATCCCACTGAATCACCCACACCCCTGTAAGTTGTAGTGATGAATGCTAATCACCTCCCCACCTCTACCCTCTTCCCTCCCCGCGCCCTTGTGTCACCCCCGCCAGAACGAGGACGGACGCCTGTCTCTGCAGGAGTTTGCCGAGGGCTCCAAGGCCGACCCGTCCATTGTGCAGGCGCTGTCTCTCTATGATGGCCTCGTGTAGCGTGACACGGCATCGTACGACAGCAGCGTGCTGTGGTGGTGCCAGTGCAAGGGCGCGCTGGTGCTTATCAAAGGGATGGTGTTGCACGGGTACTAGCTGCCCTCATTTTGACGCACGGTGCCCTAGTGCTGGCGCATGGTGCCCTGTGTAAATGAAGAATGCTACGATGGGTACTTCATGGCGTCCCAGTTGTAGTGCAAGGTATCATTGCTCTTGCACGGCAGCCTAATGGCAATGCAGGTTGCCCTTCTGTTATCGCAGGGTGCCTAGTGTTAATATAGGGTGCCTAGTATTAATGTATAGTGCCCTAGTGTTAACACAGGGTGTCCTTGCGCAAATGAGGAGTTTTCTAGTGTTCATGTAGATAGCCTTATGTTAATGCAGGGTGCCCTAGTGTTGATGCTGGGAGTCCTGTGTGTAGGGAGGGTGTCGGGAAAACAGCCCTGGAAGATGATATCACAGAACTACTGCTGAGGTCACTTGCATAGGTAGGTAGTTATATCCACACTAGGAGCACACCTTTTACAATTTTTGTAACAATTTTTTTTACAATTTTTTAAAACTTTTTTATTTAACCAGGTAAGGCTCACTGAGCTATTTTCTTTTTTCAGAAGCGACCTGACCACAAATGATGGCTCAATGAAGTGGCTTATCACGTGGAAATGTACAGCAGCTAAATACTCCTAAACACACACGCAAGCCCTGCACAGAACGTTCATCACGTGTAAATCATGTTAAACACATTTTTGATTCTCAGGAGCTGAAATGTTGCCAAATGTAAGTGAAAAACAAGATTTGATACGATGGATGTTTTTTGTGCTCAGTCACGAGTGCTATTGGGCTGTGTCCCTCAACTTTCTACACTTGAAAAATGTATTTTAAGCACGGGCGGTGGTTAAAAACTTGGAACTGAACCCAGGTTCTCAGCAGCGCCAGCTCAGTGCTCTGACCCCCTGAGCTAGCCGGCTATCTCGCAGGGAACCCTGGAATGAATGCCGGGTTCCTGTTTTACAAATCGGTGCCGCATCTTGAATGGGTTAAACTTGATGCTTCCAAGAACTATGTTTGTTGAACTTCTTTCGCACCGCACGTAGTCAACTGTGCTGATTAGAGGTGCGGGGGAAGGACAGCAAACTAAACACAAAACCTATGGTACTGGCGGTAATGCATGTAATGTGGCCCCTGGGGCATTTTATTGATTTGGTCACCACCCCCACAGATTTTACAGTTTGTCATAATTCTGGGTCATGAATTTATTCAATCGATTATTCTTTTTCGTCTCATTACCATCTCGTTAGCGTTGGCTCTCTCTCGCTTGAACTCTCGTTTGCTTCTTCAGCAGAGACGGACAACTTTGCATGTAATCTGCACGAATCACAGAATGATTGATTCTCAAGCGCACTATTCAATGCATGTACTGAGAGCAAAATAATCCATTTTAATCGGACTTGTTAAATTCCTCGTGGCTACGCTTCACGTGGCCCCTGGTGAATTGATTGCTGCTGCTGTGATTGTGCGGGTGTAAGAGCTTCTGCTATATTTTTGTATATAAGCGCGTGATAATACCTGGTACGGTTATATATTTTCTATTCGAAAAAGCATGTGAAAATTGTAAGCAAAGCCAGAGGTGGATGAGTGGTGCAGTGGTTAGCGTGCTACGTTCTGAACCCTCACGCTAAGTTGAATTCCAGGCCATGGCTATTATCAGTAGCGAGTGATCGCTAAATTGGTTTCAGGTACCTGCTTTCAATGTATGAATACTGCGCATTCGTCACAACCTAGGTTATGAAAGTTGCGCGTTTATAAATGTACTTTCACGTCACTCCCACGCATTTTAAACGTCAGTGCAGTAATGTCACTAGAGCAAGCTGTGGTGGCATGCTTGACTGACTTTAAAGTGTTTTTTTTTTCTAATGAAACTTGTGTCACATCGGCCAGGACACAGCCTAGGTACGTTTCTGCAAGATAAGCCCGATGTGTTTATTGGGAGTGTGTTAACACGCTACACACAACACCTGATTATTGGCAAATTCATCTCACGAGATGCAGAGAAAGTCTGTTTGAATTAAGATTGAGACCTTGCGCACGTATTGCATACAGCTTCATTTAAAGGAATGCTCTCCCTTTCACAGAGGACGTGTTTACTAATCATCCGGTGTGTGCAGCATGTGGTGAATGGATCTGTGTTTGGTAAATGCGGTGGTGAACAATGGCTCCAGTTTGACAAGACCGTGTTTTGAGGCTTAACACAGGAGCCTCACTGTGTATTACCTCTCCAATTAAAACACGCCAGCTCCAATCGGCCATCCCAGTGAGCAACACTCAACAAGTCACGGTGTATAAGGAGTGGTCGTCGTATCCTCTGTAAAGTGCCTTCTACATTACAAAGTCCTATGGCCCCTATCGTCGGCTTCTTCCAAAACGTGAATTTCTTAGGAGCAGTGTTTAGCGTTGTGAGGAGAAATATGCACCCACCCACCCAAATATAGATGGGATAAGTTTGCTCCCAACTCAGTGGGTAGCTTGTGGTAAGACTGCTTTGAGATGTTGTTCGACAGAAAAGCGAGGGTTGATGGTTGTGTTTTCGTTTCGGCGTTTTTTGTGTGTTCCCCCCCCTCTCCCAATTGATTGAGGTATACACACGACTCAATTTGGATCGCGTTACCCACTCCCGCTATTGAGCCCGCAGCGGTAACAAAAAGTGTGCTGCGTGTATTTACAAGCGCCTGGCTTCATTAATTGATTCGTCCGCCGGTTCGAGTTGAAAGAAGCATCCTTAAGTCACGTATTTTTAGACGCCCTGCATCCAAACATGAATGACGCACTCCATTGTGCGGCCCTTGCGTGCAAAGCATTTAATGTTTAAAACAAGGAGTAGCAACGATAATATTGGGCGATAAACAGCAGTCTTTGTACTACGCCCCAGAGTGCATTGTTTTCGACGGGTGTTTGCAAACATCGCATTTGACTGAGAAATCTGTCTGCATCTAGCAGTGGGTGGTGTTTGCTATTCGGGTCTGCTAGCTACATTACGGTTTGTCTGAGTGGCCTGTAGCCAGAGGCATTAGAATGAAGATGACTCACTGATAAAATAAGCGACTGGTGTGGGATTCGGAGTCGTAACAAGTGGAGGGATGTTTTTTTTTCTCCAGCTTGTAACGAAACGTTTACTCAAACTCCAGTCTTGGCGTTCTACCATAGTGTGCCTTTCTGTGTTTGTCTTCTCTGTTCAGATGTTACACACTGCACGCGTCTAATGATTGGTAAACACGTCTCGCGTGAAGTAAAATGTTGACTCAAATAATGAATGTTCTCTATGTATGTTGAAATTTCGCATCGTATATAGCCAACCGTGCTAATTGGATATGTCCATATTAATTTTAATCTTCATTACATTGATAGGTGTGTACACACATCGCGAATATTACATTTTTAATTGGTTTTGGCTACATGAAGTGTAACAAAAATAAAAAACAAAGATCCCTCATGTAGATTGCTAGGGCAAGTGCTCTAAAGTTATCACTTCCTCCAGATCGACTCAGCCTTAAATGAGTACCAGGCGCGGTGTGTAAACATTGCAGCACTGGGGAGACAAAGGCAGCTTGGCGAGTTCCTGGCAACACCACCACCCCTTTGTGCGACATGCAGACCTTAATAGGTGCTCCCTGACAGCCCTGCCCCAACAGTCTATTAAACACTCCACGAGGGATCTTTGTCTCACATGGCACGCACACTCACACATGGTGTCTATCATCAGGTGCGATTGAGTCACAATTGGAAGGTCGCAAGTTCAAATCCTTTTGTCCTTCCAGTCGGTAACACGAGTACCCCGTTTGTGGTAGTCGACAGCAGTTAACCTGTGGATGGACTGGTTTCCCTCAAGGGAATGTGGAATTTCCAACACGGACAGAGGACCAGCAGGGAATATGGTTTGAGTCGAGGATTGAGGCTAACGAGACTGAGCTTCAGACTCCGCTATTGAGCCGGTGCTTACGGTATTTCACAATGACTTGCCAGGCTCGTTTTCTGTTTTCATGAAATAATTTTGTTAGGAATTCAATCCCAAGGTGATTGCTATGTACAGTTTGAATCGCACAACACCCTAATTTTGGATGGTGAATTTTTGTACAAAAAATGTGGAATATGCCTATGCCTGATTCAGAATGTTTGTTTGAAACCAGGGTTGACATTATGTCATAGACCATTTTTGAGATGTTTCTTAAATGCAAAGTTGTAAATAGGTTATTTATATTTCTAGATTTAAATTTCAGTAAGCTTGGTTGCAAAACAATTACCCCCCTCCCTTGAAATGTGTACACTACTGGTTAGATCACATATAACATTGAAAAACTCTCAAAACTAACTGGCCTACATGGTGGCCAGGACGTAGCAGTACAGCAAGTTGGTTTGTTAATCGCATCTCTGCCGACCTTTTGAATGTTATTCCCTCGTACGCATTGGAGCTTTACTCAGAGTGCTCCAGTTCCGCCCACACGCAAAACATTCTTTCAAGAGGAATTGGCCATACATCCGAATACATCCCTCTGGAAAAGGAGTCTTTAATACTCAATCTATCCTTGGGGTAAAAAAAAAGATATAACTCATTATTATTATAATAGTGTTCTTGTTTCTGTTTAAATATTTTGAGAACCGAATGGATGGGTGGGTGTGTGACATCGCAGTGACTTGAAATAGTAACAATATGATGTTGATGTTTGCTCTTAAAGGGTACCTGGGGTCCCGTTCCTGCACATCCAAACACCCGTGTGCCATGTTTTGCACCACTCGCCTTCCTCTCGTAGGTCACCTCGGCCTGAAAAAAACAGCGCACCTGGCAAAGAAGGCAGACTGCATCATTCCAGCCATTCGTGGTTGGAAGAAGATACTAGGAATGACGCCAGTCCTCTCCACCCGTCACCCACCCACCCGACCCATAAAAGCTTACATCACGGCTGGCTAAAATTACACAAAACTCACAAAGAAGGACTATAATAGGTGCTCGGCCAGCGAGCGCGAGAGAAAGAAGTACGTTTGTTTTTCGCCAGCAAGCCCAGCATCTCGGGGCTGAAAATCAGCCAGAGTTTTGATGGCCGGGCGAGAGGCCAGGAGCGGGGCTTTAAGAGGACACGCCGGGGTTTGTGGTATAATTATTATTAGCGGTTGTGGTTGTATTATTAGCGTTGTATAAACAACTGAACGTGCTTCGTAAATTTTCCAAGTCCACCCCGTCACCCACCCACCTCTTGTTTTTGTTTTATATCCCGGGAAGTGACGTTTTTGGTCGAGGTGAAAACGCGTTGGAAATAACCGTGAGTAGTGTTTCATAAAAATTACGATATTGTGCGGCTCTGGTGGGGGGGAACACATCGCGAAATTAATCCTAATTGTGTGTGCGATTTGCTATACAGTACGCTCCTAAGTGGTTTTCCTATGTTTATCCTGGACTTTTTAAAAGCAATGTGGACTGTCGAAAGAGGTTTAGGACCGCCAGTGGATTTATTTTGCACCTCCCGTATGCTAGTTTGAGCAGGGACATACTTTCGATCTCGATGACTCTTCGAGTTGTGTATATGCGTGTACGGTGACTTGCTCCAACATTCTGTTAAGGCTACACGGGGGAATCTTTGTCTTTGTGGCTTAAGAGGTCTTGAGCACGCGGTGCGTGTTTGCGGCTGTGATATTTAACTGTCGTGCGGCAAGACCGTCTGTTATGTAACTTGCGGGCATAATAATGGTAATGGATGGGGGCCATAGGGGTCGTTGGGGCTAGCTGGGGACCCGGGAAGGGAGGGAGAGAGAGAGAGAGCGGCAGGGGTGGTGGGGAGGGGTGCCCCTGTTTGGATGAAAGTGGCAGACGGCACGTCTGAGTGCCTTCCTCGTTTCCTTCCCGACGAATCCCTGCCTCCCTCTCTCCGTGCCTCTGTGTCTGTTCTCCCTCACTAACTCTTTCCTCCCTCCCTTGCTCCTCTCTCCGTGCCTTGCTGACACTCCATCCCTCTCTGCCTCGCTCTCTACCACAACCCTCTGACTTCTGATTTAGCTCGATATGTCCTTTCTCCCTCCCTAACGCTCTCGCTAGTTTCCTCCTTGCATGCCTACATCTCTCAAGCCTTCCCTGCCTCCCTGTATTCCTTCCTACCTCCTTCTCATCACCCCTCCTTGTCTGCCTACCCCTACCTGCGTCTCCTTCTATGGTCACTTCCTCGCCTTCCTGATTCTCTCCATCCTGCCTCCTTTAACCTCACTTTAGACTTCATAAATCATTCCACCCCTCCTTTTCCGAGCACTGCTCTACTTCCCTATCTTTCATCCTCCTCGCTCCGTTGTCTCCTCTCCTCTGCTACCTCCCCTTCACCCCTACCGCTTACCATCTCTCCCTGTCTCACACTCCATCCCTCCCCAGCGCGTCTCATTCACTTTCAGTTCCCAAACTGCCCACGTGTAACGCGCCGAGTCATGGGGTTGGGATGGGGACTTGGGAGTGCGAATGGTCGAGGTATGGAGTATAAATGAAACGAGACGAGAGCTGTGGTGGGGGTGAGATGGGAGATAGAGAAGGTAGGGAAGAACAATAAGACGTGATGGAAATAGGAGAGGTAGAGAGGGGGGTGGGGTGCTGCAGATTAGAGAGAAGAGAGTAGTGGTTGGCGAGATGAGAGGAGAGTGGGGAGAGATGAGAGAGCGTAAATGAGAGTGTAAGAGACAGTATAGAGGGGAATGGGAGCGATAAGAGAATGCAGAGAGAGGGGAGCGGCGAAACGGGAGTTGGAGTGAGGAGATGATTCTAGACATGGGAGAGACAGAAGAGAGCAGAGTGAGTAGAGAGATACAAGATGAGTTAGTGTGCAGGCGGCGTAACTGCGATGGGGTCCACGGGTTGGTGGGGGGCTCCACACGCCGGGCTTCAAAGAGGAAGGGGGCATTGAACGGGAGGGTGTGGCCCGTTTAAAGACACGTACCAGGCAGGGCCCATGCCAACCACGCTAACCCCACTGGGAGACGGGGCAGAGGGAGATGTGACTGGGAGACGAGAGAGAGAGAGGGAACGTTGGGGTGGGTGGGTGCGTGGCTCGACAGATAAGACAGTGAGTGACCAACTGCGCTTATTCACGCGACAAACATCCACACCATGACCGGACGCAATAGGAACGCGTTGTGTAAATCCCCAGCAGCTGTGTGGCTCAGCCAGATGAGTGATTAAGTCAAAAGTCAAGCGGACCATCAATGCCAATCCTGTTTATTTTACCACCACCACCAACCTCGCCATCGCCTCCTTCATATTTCTAGATCTCTTTGCTGTTGCAAATTCGACACCTGGCTCTTAAAGTCTCGGTAGCACCAACAGCCATTTGGCTTTTAGGTATTTTCCCTTGTTACACAATCGATTAATCTTTCAAGGAGGGCTCTCTAACGCACCGTCTCATCCAGCCTGTGTTCAGCCGCCCCACGGCCTCTTTTCTTTCTGTCTCTTTCCTCGCATCGTCTCTTTAACCCAAGCTGTTATTATCTTCATACAACCTTGCACAATCTCCTTATCTGTTACGCCTTCAGTAGTGGTGTGTTTTGCGGACTGCTTGACGTTTTTTTGGGGGGGAATTTGGGCCAGTACTCGGCAAACCGAAATGTATTAAAACGGCATCGAAAATCAATTAAAAACACACAACTGTCCACATAGGCGGGACCAGGCTGACGACACTGGCTGCCTGAATTCTTAAAACTTTTGGGAGGTCTTTGAAAATGCACCTCCTCCTCTCTCGCCTTTGAACTGACTCGAACCCGTACGTCATAGGTTTGGCGTCAGACCCTAAAAAGTCCTCTGTATAAGCAACCAGGGCTGTCTCATTATCAGACGCCTCTTCCCTACCCCACCGGCCAGCCAAGTAAAGCCAGCCCCATTTCATCTCCACCCATTCCAGGCGAGAGCCTTAATACATCTGCAGGGGGAACACTGGAAGGTAAGGGATGGGATGTGGGGTTTCTGTTTTGCGTGTGGAGAATGTGTGTGTGTATGTGTGTGTCTGTGAGGGCAAGTGTAAGAGTGTTTTGGATGTGTGCGTTGGTGCTGGTCACCCACCCCCTCGTGTACCGTGCCGGCCTTCATAGGTGCTCGCTAACAGCACTTGCCCGGTCAGTTTGCTAAGGCTATGGGGGGGGGGGGTTCTTTGGATGTGTGATTGTGAGTTTGGAGAGCGGTAGTGTAGCGGTCATCGTGCTGCGCTACGAACCCGGCTACCGGGGTTCGATTCCCACTCACGGCCAACACCAGTGACGATTATCTGGGCCTCCGCTAGGTAGACTTCGCCTTAAATGAGTACCTGGTGCACTGTGTAAACATCGCCACGAGGGGGACAAAGGCGGCCGGGTGTGGTGCTGGCCATCCACCCCCTCGTGTGCCGTGCCGGCCTTCATAGGTGCGACTCGCTAACAGCACTTTCCCTCACAGTCTGTTAAGGCTATACGGGGGGTCTTTATCTGTGTGTCCCTTAGTATGTGTGCGTCTGAGTTTGTGTGAAAGTGTGTGGTGCGTGCGAGTGAGTGTATGTTGAAATGTGTGTACGCGTATGCGGACGTGTGTGTGTGTGCTATGTGTATGTACGTGAATGTCTGAATATTTGTGTCACGGCGCATGTGTATGTCACGTGTGCGTGCGCGCGCGCGCGCGTGGATGGATGTGCTTGTGTGTGGATGAGTGTTGGTGTAGACATGTGTGTGTGTCTGTGTTAATCTGTCTGTGTCTAATGGGGAGCTGCGGAGTAAGTGATTAGCGCACCGGCTACCTGAGTTTGATTCTTGGCCACAGCTAACATCGGTGGCGAGTGATATGGGAACGGGTGCCGTTACGCGCCTAGGTCGACTCAGCCTTTAAAAAAGCAGTACCTGCTGCGGTTTGTAAACATCAAAACTCGGGAGACAAAGGCGGCGTGGCGTTTGCCGCCCGGACGCTCGTGTGCCCTGTCTGCCTTTCATAGGTGCTCGCTAACAGCGCTTGCTCCAACAGGCTGTGAGTCTACACGGGGAATCTCTGAGACACGTGTAAGAGAGTGAGTGTGTTTATTTGTCTGTGACTGCGCAAACGTTACAAACGTTTGTGACACCAATGATCGTGTGTACCGCATGTGGATATCACTTGATAACTTGCGTGACTGCGAGGGTGTCTTTTATCGTGCGTGTGTTTGAATTGGGGAGCGGTGGCGCAGCGGTTAGCGCGCTGCGCTCTGAACGCGTGCAGTTAAACGAACCCGGCGATCCGAGTTCGATTTACTCTCACGGCCAACACCAGTGACGATTGTCTGCACCGGTCCGGGGTTTTCCCGAGGTCGACTCAGCCTCAAATGAGTGCCAGGCGCGGTGTGCAGTAAACATCGCTACTCGGGAGACAAAGGCAGCCGGGCGTGGTGTTGGCCACCCACCCCCTCGTGTACCGTTGCCGGCCTTCATAGGTGCTGCTCGCTGACAGCACTTGCCCCAACAGTCTGCTAGGGCTATCCGGGGGGGGGGGGGGGGGGGGGGACTTTGTCTTTGTGTCTGCGCGTACGTGAGTGTGTTTTTCCAATCATAGCCTTTCGTTTCAGAAGGCATACTGCCAGCTGTAAAGATTCTACGATGCCAGTGAAGTTGCCTTTAGGGAAAGAAAACGCGTGCAGTTAAACGCTAAAATATTAATGTGTGTGGGGGGGGGGGAGCTTTGCTTTCGCCTAATATAGCCTCTTCTATAACAATTTAAATCGTCTAAAGAATACATTAATTCAAGGTGGACCGGGTGCCTTAAGAGTTCAAGAGTGCTGACTCGGCAATGTTGACTTCCTGGGTTTGAATCCAGATTCGTGCCTCTGCCCCGGGGTTTCAAGTGCATTGATTTGGTCACACACACACACACACGCAAAAACACATCACATTACATTTGTATCTGCACGTAATTTGGTTAAATTCCATCTCTTGTCATGCGCCAAATATTACTCGGGTGTAGCGGGGTGGATGGGGCAGTGCTGCCACCCTTCCGTGTGAACCAGGGTTCCCTTAACGAGGATCTCAGGGGTAGTTCAGCATTATCCACTTCCGTGGGTTGTTTTCACGACGGTTTGCACGTCTCTGTGAGAGAGTTGCAGTCGTTCGTCTCACAAAGAAGTGCAAGAGCACAATCGACATACCATTTCGGTGGGGAGAGAGGGTGGGGGGGTGGGGAACCAACACGTTAAATTGAAAAATGGTTACAATTTCAGACAGCTTAAATTCCAGACGGTTTTCATTTGTAGACAGCTTAAAGCCTAGACAGTTTGTTCAAATTGAGTTGGGGTGGTTGGAGGGGAAAAGGGGTTTGGTCGGGCCAATATTTTGTCGGATTTTGAGTTGGTGGTCTCAACGAGACGGGTTGAAAAATAAAACAAAATAAAAATAATATAGCACGACGTTTCGATCTGATGAACTGCTGACCAAAGAGAGAGAGCTGGCGACGTGCAATGCGAGGCATTAGTGGCAGCACCACGTGTCCTTTGGTCACAGTCACACGGCCGGTCTGGACATCACCTTCAGGGTGTCTTAATAATATAACTCGAGTCTGTGTACCAGCCTGCACTCACTTTACGGCCTGGCTGAGTCTCCCGGTGATGTCGTTGTTTCGTGTTAAACCGCTTTGGGGCAGGCGTCCATCCAGCAGAAGTTTCACGACTCTCAGACAAAGCAGACGAATGGCTTTATCTGCACTTTTTTTCCAAGCGTTTATTTCAGAATCAGAATATTTATTTATGCTGGAGGAATCCGATGAGTTGTAAAGCTCTTTTCACACATGTCCAGTCTGGCAGCGTAAGAACGTCACAACAACAAACAACACAAAAACACGATCGGAGCGCAAAGTATAAGAACGGGAAACAAATCGCCTAAACACAAACAAATAAAACTAAACCATCCCCATCCAAAGCCCACGGAGGTGTTAACTTGTTTTTTTCAAAAGCGACCTGGCCACAAATGATAGCCCGGCAAAGTGGCTTACAATTTGGACGTATATTTTTTAAAAATGATCTAAATAGTCTAAACGCGTGCTTCTAAATGTGGAGGGGAAAACCCGGAGGACCCAGAGAAGGGTGAAAAAAATCCACGCAACCAAGAAGAGAACACGCAAACTCCAAACATACAGCAGCAGGCGTCAGGGTCGGCGTCGAACCACCGACCTCCTGTATACCAGGCGAGGTAGTTAACATCTCCTAGCCACCGTGATGATGAGAGAGAGAGACACGCAAACTCCAAATATACAGCAACAGGCGTCAGGGTCGGCGTCGAACTACCGACCTCCTGCACACCAGGCGAGGTAGTTAACATCTAGCCACCGTGATGATGAGAGAGAGACACGCAAACTCCAAATATACAGCAACAGGCGTCAGGGTCGGCGTCGAACCACCGACCTCCTGCATACCTGGCGAGGTCGTTAACATCTCACCAGGAAAAGCCCCGACTGAGTCTCGTGAGGGGTCCAGGGGGGTGCGGGTGGGGGACGATTGCTCTCTTTAATACCCAATTGAGTTATACGCGGACCATACCGATAGAGGAGGAAGTATACTCTGGTTCTTTCGGTAAAGTCACGTAGATGAATAAAAAATAATAAAATGAAAATAACTAAATTAAATCACGACGTTTCGGAGGCAACACAAGCTTCCGTCATCAGGTGGAACTGCCACAGCAAAATTACAGTAGTCAGTAGTAATTTTGCTGGTAGCAAAATTATTGTAGTGAGTAGTCATTTTGCTGGT
>CM025656.2:3491568-3504055 GCA_014621495.2 Entosphenus tridentatus
GAGAGGACTCTAGCCGCCACGCATATAAAGGATTTATAGTGAAAAACGTTGTTTTTACGGGTTAATTTTTTACAGCCCACGACTGTAATCCACTGCTGGATGAATATCTCCGCATGCCGTGTCGATTTTTGGTTGTTTTGACCACTTTGTCACCACGAAAGTGGCGAGGGACATCATTCGCCGCTGGTGACAGCCGTGGCCTGGAATCAAACCGCACTGCCAAAGATAAAGGACCTCCGTGTAGCCTTTAACAGACTATTGGGTAAAGTGTTCTTGGCGATCACCTATGAAGACTGGAAGTGGCACGCGAGGGGTTGGCTGGATAACATCACACCCGGCAGCCTTTGTCTTCCCGCGGTGTTAAGGCTAACCACTGCAAAGACAAATATCTCCCGTATAGCCCGAACAGACTGTTGGGGCAAGTGCTGTTGGCGAGTCGCACCTGTGAAGGCCGGTACGGCACGCGAGGTGGTGGGTGGCCAGCACCACGCCCGCCCGCCTTTGTCTCCCACGCACGCACACGCGCACGTGAACGCCATCAAAGATCAAAGATCCCCCGTATAGCCTTAACAGACTGTAGGGGCAAGTGCTGTTAGCGAGCACCTATGAAGGCTGGAACGGTACACGAGGGGGTAGGTGGCCAGCACCACGCCCGACCGCCTTTGTCTCCCTAGCGGCGATGAGTCGACCTAGGGGAGTCGACCTAGGGGAGGCCCAGGACCGGTTCAGATAATCGTCACTGGTGTTTTCCGTGAGCGGGAATCGAACCCGGGTCGCCAAGTTCGTAGTGCAGCGCGCTAACCGCTGCACCACCGCTCCCCACCATCAAATACACACAGACACACACGCACGCACACGCGCACGTTAACGCCATACACACAGACACACGCACACGCTGACGCGTGTAGGTGTGCACGCGATTCACGCAATTTTCCGAAGCAATTTCTGGTTTCTCCATGACGTCTTTATTCGTAAAAAAAAAACAATCTTAGCACAATAGTTGCAAATCTAGATACCAATCGCACCGACAAAAGAATTGGCCAAACATCCCAACGCAGGGACCTCTTGAGCATCGCGTCACGGCACTGCCACAGGCCCTTTCAATATACATAAAGGACATCTGTGTATCAACATTCATAACACACACACACACATTGTAGAAGTGCAGGTTGGTTGCATTTAAATAAGTCGACAGTAACAACAGAAATGGAACGCTCCTCCCGCTGGGACGTCAGACGGGGAGATGGAGCAATGGAATCGGCTCGTGTGGAGATCAGGTGCCGTGCAGGATCGCGAGGCTTGGGGATGACTTCATCCAGCAGTGGATTGACCATGGCCGACGATGTTGAATTCGGATATTCTTCGTGTATGACCACGAGTTGTTTACACGTAGATATATTTTTTTGTATCCGTTAAATTGCATTGTGTTCACTAATTGTTGCACATGTTGAACCCGCGACACCTGTATAGACACTAATCACAACACACAGCCGCTTAGTGGAACTGACGTCGCCCCACGGTGCTGGTGCCAGGCTAGGTGCACTTTCAGGGCACGTGAAGTGTGGAAGTTCCGCTGCTGGCAGGAGGCAGAGGTCGCAACCGGGTACCCGATACCCGTACCCTACCCGATACCCGGCTACCCGTACCCGACCGGGTACGACTACGGGTACCCGTTTGCGACCCTGGTGCGGCCGGGTACGGGTACGGGTAGGCCGTGAGTCACTGGTGAGTAGCCGTTTGTCACTCATTTCGGGTAGGGTACGGGTAGGGAATGGCTACCCGTACCCGGCCGGGTACGGGTACCCATTTGCGACCCTGGTGCGGCCGGGTACGGGTACGGGTAAGGAATTAGGAAGTCACGGGATTGATCCAGGTGCCATGGGTTGACCGCCTGAGGTAACTGGCAGATGCACCACCTGTGCTACCTACTGTGCCAACTTGCGAAGTTGTATCTGCCCGGCGTTCTACTCGTTGTTGTGAGCGTCGCTCCTCCGCCTCTTCTGCTGCCAAACGGGAACCAGTCATAATAAGCACGCTGCCCAGGTACGGGAACTCCTTCCACTCTCTCCACAACTGCCTCATCAATTTTTGAGATGTGGCATAGAATACCCAGGCAGGTGCTTTGCTTTTTTATTATGTTTACACGCTTTATATTAACTCACTCTGTTGTATCCTCAAATCTTGTAACTCAAATTTAACCCACTTCCCAATGTGGAATCGACTGTAAACTTGGTATCCTTATGTCTTACTGATGACAATACTATATTCTATCATTAAAAATAAATATATATTTTCAAACATTTTTTTATATGCTATGTTTCGGCTTGGGTCTAATTGCCTGTAAACCACCACGGCCCCTTACGTTATGGCAAGCTTCGGGGCCACTTCCTGGAGTCGTGGAGTTCTTCCATTACCAGTACGGTACATTTCATTAAAGCGTGTTTAAAAAAAAAGTTTTTAAAACTATTACTTATTTTTGGTGAGGCTGATTTAAGACGCCACCAACTTCTTCCCAGGTCATCAGCAAACTCAACTAAACATGGTCGACCAATAGGGATTCCATCCATTGACCGCACCCGCCCATCGATCAGTCTCCCATTGCATCCATACCAGATGGAAATTCCTCAGGTGCATCCATGGCAAGCTTATCGAACTGCGTGGTCAAATGAGATGTTAAACAGTGTCGGAGCTAGAGGACATCCCTATCGGGACCTACCTCAAGGCAAACACACAAAATACAAAGATCCCCCGTATAGCCTGTAACGGACTGTTGGGGCAAGTGCTGTAGGCGAGTCCGGGACGGTACACGAGGGGGTGGGTGGCCAGCACCACGCCCGACCGCCTTTGTCTCCCCAGTGGCGATGTTTACACACCGCACCAGGTACTAATTTGAGGCTGAGTCGACTTAGGGGAAGCCCAGGAGCGGTTCGGATGTTGGTGGCCGTGAAAAGGGGATTAGAACTCAGTGCGGGGCCGGGGTTCGTAGCGCAGCGCGCTAACCGCTGCGCCACCGCTCCCCCACCCCTTGCCTCCCACCCTAATACACACACACATAAATGTATCTGACACACATTTAAGTGCAAACGGCTGTTCCCTATTCATGGGGTTTTTAAATGGGACCGACCCCAGCCGTAGAAAGACCCCGGATCCCCCCTCCCTCCCCCCCCTTCTATTCAGGGCTCCATAATCCTTCTCCGCACATTCCCTTCGCGTGAATGAATATACAAATGCACCATTTATAGGAGTTTAATTGTGCCAATATCCCGCTTCGCTTTACTTCACGATTCTCCGTGTGCCTTTCAGCGGAGTTAAGCGGTTGACATCACTCACACATCCACCCCAACACACACACACACACATACGAACGTACGTACATATACAGGCAAAGATCCCCCGTACAGCCTGAACAGACTGTTGGGGCAAGTGCTGCCAGCGAGCAGCAACCTATGAAGGCTGGTACGGCACACGAGTGGGTGGGTGGGCCAGCAACCACGGCCGGCCGCCTTTGTCTCCCCAGTGCTGATGTTTAACTGCCCAGCGCATACGGTACTCATTTGAGGCTGAGTCGACCTAGGGGAGGCCCAGGACCGGTGCAGATCAACGTCACTGGCGTTGGTTGCAGTGGGCGGGAATCGAACTCGGGTCGCCAGGTTCGCTCACCACGACACCACCTCTCCCCACACATATATATACACACACACACACGTGTAGATACAAACAAAAATACATAGGTGTATGCATAGTCTTATAAACAGATGCATATATGTGTGTGTAAGTGTATATGCATCTATACAGACCTATATAGAGACGTAACAAAAATATAAAGAATCCTCCTATATATGATAATCCTCCTTCTAGCCTTAAACAGATTGTTGGGGCAAGTGTCGTTCGCGAGCACCTCTGAAGGTCTGGGGTCTAGTGATACGTAAATATACAGATTATATTTATATACAAGGAGACACAGCCGTAGAGACACACACATACAGACCCGAACGGGTACATACACAGATTGATACTCGCGCGATAACGCACAAAGACAAAGGTAAATGGGTACAACGTATAGCCCAGGTGGACTGTTGGGGCAAGTGTTGTTAGCCAGCAGCACGTGTGAAGGCCGGTACGGCACACCAGGCAGTGGTGTGGACGAGACCACGCTCGGCTGCCTTTGTCTCCCCAGTGGTAATGTGTCACACACATCACCAAAGTACAAATTTGAGGCTGAGTCGACCTAGAGAGGAGGCCCTTGACCGGTTCAGATATTTCGTCACTGATTGCTGTTGGGACGTTGTGCGGGAATTGAACTCTGAGCGCAGTGCGCTAACCACTGCCGCCACCGCTCCTCACAGACATGCACACAGACATGCAGACAGACACACACACAGACATACACACAGACATACACACAAACACACAGACATACAACACGGACAGACAACACAAACATACACACAGACATGCACACAGACATGCACACAGACATACACACAGACACGCACACAGACATGCACAAAGACATGCACACAGACATACACACAGACACACACACAGACATATAACACAGATATGCACACAGACATACACACAGACATACAACACAGACATACACACAGACATACACACATATGCCCCAAAGACCCCCAGTATAGCCTTAACAGACTGTTGGGGCAAGTGCTGTTAACGAGCACCTATGAAGGCCGGAACGAAACAATAGGGGGTGGGTGACCAGCACCAGGCCCGACCGCCTTTGTCTCCCCAATGGCTATGTTTTTACACACCGCACCCAGGAACCCATTTGAGGCTGAGTAGACCTAGGGGAGGAGCCCCAGGACCGTTCCAGATAATCGTCAACTGTGTTGGCCGCGAGCGGGAATCGAACTCGGGTCGCCGGGTTTGTAGCGCTGCGTAGCGCTAACCGCCGCGCCACCGCTCCCCCCACACAGACACCCCGACACGCACCCAACGACACACACCCCGACATACACCCCACGACACACACCCCGACACACACCCCACGACACGCACGCACGCGCGCGCGCGCGCACCCACGCCCCTACCCAGACCACAAAGCGTTCCCAGGTTGCATTTATATTTGTGAGCTTTTATGAGCTCGCTGTGAGCTCTTGTGCGCGCAATGCGAACTCTATTGATGCCTTGTGCGCGCGTGTGACTGTGGCCGTGCATTGTCGCTCTGTGTGTGTGTGCGCGCGTGTGTCAGAGGAGCCGTGGCGCAGTGGTTAGCGCACTGCCCTACTGAACCAGCCGGACCCCAGAGTTTCATTCGCAATTCACGGCCATCGTCGTCCGTGACGAATATTAAAATGGGTTCTGGGCCTCCCCTAGGTCGACTCGGCCTTAAGTTGGTTACCTGGGTGCGGTGTGTAAAACATAAACATTGGGGAGACAAAGGCGGCCGGGCGTGGTGCTCGCCACGCATCCATCCCTTGGGGTGCCGTGCCGGTCTTCATGGGTGCTCGCTATCAGAGCACTTGCCCCAAAAGGCTGTCAAGGCTATACGGGAGATCTTTGTCTATGTAAGTAAGCGTGCATCAATATATTCGGGTTGTTTAAATCTGGTTTTGCATTATACCGGTAACCGAATGGTAACAACGGGTTAACGGTTTTCCCCACGTATTAAAAACATATATCAGCGACCGGCGATAAATTTGTGAAATCGCAAACACCGCATCCAGGATACATCTGCCGTGGTGTGTCCATGAACAGCACGTTAGCTCCTTTAATTTCTGATTTAAGAAGGTAAACATATATACAGTATTTATATTTTATTTTTCTTACGGTTACCGGTAAAAAACCAACGTTTTTACAACCCTGGTACGTAAGTGTATTCATATAAGTATATGTGTAGCGTATACGAGTATAAACGTGTTGACATATGTGTACGATTACACGTGTATATAACCCTGTGTCCGTCAGTGTTGATTATCTGAACAGGTCCTGGGCCTCCACCAGGTCGACTCAGCCTCAAATGAGTACCTGGTGTGGTGTGCAAACATCGTCACTAGGGAGACAAAGGCGGCCGGGCGCGCTGCTGGCCACGCTCCTCTGTGTACAGAATATTCATCTTCGGGTTATTAAAAAAAAACTACATTACCCGTAACCGAATTAAAACCGGTAAAAACCGGTTACCAGTATGCCGCATATATAGAAATGTAAAGTACTGTGATGAATATATCAATGTAACAACGGACCAGCGAGCGCAATGGTTAGCACGCTGGACTTGTAATCCAGAGGAAAAACAGCTCGGATTCCATCTTCGGCCTCGCTTAGGTCAACTCGGCCTCAAATGAGTGCGTGTCGCGGTGCGTAAATATCAAAGCTGGAGAGACAAAGGCGGCCGAGCGCGGTTGCTAGCCACCCCGCGTGCCGTACCGACTTCATTTTCGCCATCGCAAACCATGATCTTCTCTCCCCACTCATATCTTCCCAACTCTCTCTTCGTCTCCATCTCCCCTCTCTCGCTCCCCCCCTACGGCCCCGAAACTCTCCCATTTACGTCTCAACTCTGCATCCCTCTCCCGTCTATCTTCCTCCATTTAGCTCCCAAAAACTCTCCTCTCTCTCTCGCTCGCTCCCCCCTCTCTCCCAACTCTGCCCGCTCCCCCCCCAGCTCCCTCTCTTGCCCTCCGCAACCCTCCTCCCCTCTCACCCCCACGCCTCCTCCCCTCTCACCCCCACGGTCCTCCCCACGCCTCCTCCCCGTGCTTTGTCCGAGGAACGGGGCGCACAAAGGGAGTTTTCCCAATGTTGTCAATGGCTTTAACTCAATCGGACAGTGTATTAAAGGCGCCCTGAATGGCTCCGATCGGGCCCTTCGCCGCTTTTGCAAATTAGCACTGCCAAGTGCGATGCGGTCTTAAGCCAATGGGGTAAAAGGGGATGGGGGGTGGGGGGGGGGGGGGGGGGGGCTGGGGGGGGGGGGGGGGCCCTCCGTCAGGGGCGCGGGGGGGGAAGTGCACACTCCTCAGAGGGCAGGGCACGTCGCATTGATCACGAGCAGAGCACACGCGTGCGTACGGGTACCGATACGCGCGCAGCAGAGCCGTACCTAGGGTACACGGCGAATCAGGGCGGCCGCCCTGGGCCCCGCGCTTTGGGGGGGGGGGAGGGGGGTCGGTCAGGCCCGCGCGGTGTCAAATGTAATGTCACGATGTCACATTGTAATACTTACGGTTTTGATTTCATTTGCCCCTGCGCCCCGCACACCCCGTAATGGACAGCCCTGCGTGCGCGTGTATCGTCAGCCCCTGGTGTGTGTGACCAAGGCATGCAAGTTGTAAGAACGGTGAGAATAATTTTATAGCCCTCCGTCAAGTCCGCTGTTGGATATAAAAAAAAAAAGGAGTTGGGCAAAGACCGGTAGCCGCGGCCAGGAATCGAACTCGGGTTGCAGTGTTCGTAGCAGTGCGATAGCCACTGGTCGATGACACGATCTATCCCTCTCTGGCCTCTGTTCACGTGCTACGGAAAAGGGCCCTCGCACGAAACGTCTCATTTGTGTTTATTATAAGGCCACGGCGTCATTGACGAATGTGCTGCTCTCCTAAAAGTAAACATATATGTAATAGGTGACGCTTCGGTCAATGGCCCTTCTTCGCCGCACAAGTCAACACGACGCGTGTGTTCATCGCAACTCAATAATAAGACTACATGTTACGCCGCGACTGATGATCAAGAATGGAGCGTGGCGTTTTGAACTAGACGGACTTACGTTGGTCCGTACAACTGATCTACTCCGGCTCCCCGGTCTCACGCCGCCACGAAGCAATCTCACCGATTTTATTCCGCCACCACCACCACCATCGCCGTTCTCCGTGGTTGGTAATACTGTGGGGGGGGGGGGGCGTTGCCTCCGACTTATACCGCAACAAGTTGGAGTCTTGGTCAGGTGGTTGAATTTGACAAAAACAAACACCTGCATTTGATGGCGTTGCTTGATGGCGATTACTGCCCCTGGTCACGCATGTGACCTCCAATTAGTAAAGCCATTCGTGATGGGACCTTTAGATAGGAGTGGGGAAATCAGCGGCAATTTGCTGCTGTTTTACATTAATACGGTTATCATTGAAGGTGACAATTACCGTATTCTCCGGGTGATAAGGCGCACTCGGTCTAATAATCCGGTGTGGCAAGATTTTATCAACGTTTTTGACACCGGGTGCGCGTCATACTTTCTGGAGTGCCTTAAAATCCGGAGATTACGGTAATTGATTTGTAACGACGCCTTGCCACGTGGTGCTGCGTTATGGCGACATAGGCCCACGATAATCGTATCGGCCGTTTTGGAAAATATCATCATTGCTTGTTTAATGTTTAAAAATGCATTTGTTTAAACTTAATCATTAACAAAATGTTAATGAAACAACAAAGTGCGCGATAATGATAACGACGATTAAACGCTCCTACAAAAATTCCAATTGCCCATGACATGAGTGGGTTGTAAAAATAAATTATATTTCCAGATCAAGTGCCACCGTCGAGAATTTCTCACAGAATGCGAACTGCAGGCGTCATCTTCTTGGTTCTTTCGGTAAAGTCACGTAGAAGGGAAGTAATAAAATAATAAAAATAATAAAACATAATAAAATAATTCTCACGACGTTTCGGCCACAACGCAAGCAGCCGTCCTCAGGTGTTTTATTATTTTTATTATTTTATTACTTCCCTTCTACGTGACTTTACCGAAAGAACCAAGAAGATGAATTCCTGCAGTCACGAAAGCTTTAAATCGAACTGCAGGCGTCATGTTGGGTCGCAAAGTCTCATCGCGTCGGGAAGAATCGTGGCAGGCTTGCGTCGAGCAAAACTGCGGTTCATGCGCCGCTAAGCAACACCAGAGCGCGCAGACGACGCGAACGCAAAAATGCGAATTACAAAGTTTGGCGAAACTGACGTCGCTCTAATTATCAATCCGCGACACCAGAGTTCATGTCGTGTCGTGAAGAAAAATGAATCGTACCAAACACCTGCTTCATCGCTGCAGTGGGGGGTGGGGGGTGGGCACCCCAGAGACGGACTATAGCAGAAGCACCTCAACCTGGAGCCTCTGGTGTGGTGTTTAGGGGGTAGCGGGCAGGCTCTGATGGATGACGCCTCGGACCCGTTCACGTGTGGAAGCGGGTAAACAAGTCCCCTGCCTTAACGTTTATTTACAGACGGACGTTGGCAACAAGGAGAGATAAGGACCGGGGGGAGGTGAACGGGTGTGGTTCAGGGAAGGGGATTCATCGGCCGTGTCAGAGCCACAGAGCCGACACTGCTGCGAGCAGTGGTTCTCAACCTTTGTTGAAATCAGAATCAGAAACGGTTTTAATCGCCACATACACGGAATTTACTGTGGCCAGAAGGTGCATACATAGAACATGTAGGAATCTTAAAAAACTTAAATAAGTGATATACAGTCTAACTATACTAACGTTACAAAGTATAACTAATACTAACGGGCTAAAGTATGTAAAATTATGAATAAGTAGACCATATAAAATGTGAAATGTAAAATGTGAATTAGCCGTAATATACAATCTTAAAATAAAAAAATACAAATAAGATAACACGTTGTAAGTATGACAAGGTGTAATTATGTAGATAAAATGTTATAGTAAGTGTAAAAGTCATTTTAAGCACTTGGCCTTGTTGAAGAGGTCAACAGCGGATGGGAAGAAACTGTTTTTAAATCCTTTATATTAAGTTCACTTGCTTGCGCGCTTACGACCGTGCAAATCTTTCGGTCGTTTTTTAACCCACTTCCCGTGATCCAATCGAGCTGACATTTTCCACACAGACTCGTTGTGCGTGACAATTAATGTTCGTGAAAATTTTTTTCCAAAATGTTACACTTTTTAGGACAAAAATATTATATTTAATTACCAATTGCTTAATGCTTGCGCTGTAATCATCTGACCCATAGGTGGCAGCCATCTCAAGCCAGAGGACGAGAGGACTCTAGCCGCCACGCATATAAAGGATTTAGTGAAAAACTTTGTTTTTACGGGTTAATTTTTTATGACGTGAGGTTTTTGTCCTGATGGACCGCAGCCTTCTGCCGGAGGGGAGTAGCTGGAATGAGTGAATGATGAACGAACATCAATATTTTAACCAATTGTCCATGTTACCTCTCGATTCAAAGCTTTCGTGACTGCAGGAATTCATATTCTTGGGTGTTATTTTTTGTCATTTTCTTTGAACCTATCTACGTGACTTTACCGAAAGACCCAAGAATATGAATCCATACTCTTTAGTTTTTTCGGTAAAGTCACGTAGGTAAAACTATAAAAGAAAACATAAATGAAAAAACAACTAAATTAAATTTGCATTAATTTTTTCTTTAATATTTTTACCTACGTGGACTTTACCAGAAAAAAAACCAGTATGAATCCTTGCAGTCACAAAAACTTCAAATCGAGAATATGAATCCATGTTACCTGTTATAACAAATATATATAATCATGCATGACGAATTGTTTGGACTCGCTGGTTACTCTTGGAAACCGCATTAAATTTATTTTACATCGTTCTAGTTTACCGTATGGATAAAAATGTTATCCCAGTTTATTTCATATTTGCAGATTCATGCACGATCATTCACCAATGAGCCTCGTGTGTGCTATAATTTCACACATTTGTAAATCACCGCGTGCACCCCCACAAGTCTGCGTACGCCCGGTTGAGAACCACCGGTTACGATCCTGGGTTCAAATCCGGATTTGCATTCGCTCAGCCGCTCTTAATCTGCTCAAGCGTGGCGAGTTGGATGGGGTGTCAGCACGGTCAGCAGCGACTGCACACAATTTTTATTTGGTTTGTCAATTACATTTGGCTAAATTATAGCTTTGGGAACAAATATTTATTCCGCTTTATTACTCGCGTAATGAACATCGTTGCAGGAGGGCAGGTGCAAGTATGACACCATGCACCTAATGTGGTTAAAGAGGCAATTTAAAGGAATCTCAGTAGTAGTTCTATGATGTAATCATCCGCGACCGTTCTGACACACACAAGGGAGTGCAATGGTTTTTTACTCGAGATCCAGACACTTTTATTTCATCCGATGACACGACACGGATGAGACAATTGCGCGAAAGCAATTGGTAAAGATTTTAAAAAACATCGACCTCCAGCTATCTCCCCTCTAACGACAACCACCACCAACCACTCAACCCTAACCCCGAGGACACTGCGTGGCGCGAGTTGTCGGGAAAGATCTCTGCGGAGCTTCCTTAAACACATCATTAGGAGGCGCATAGATCAGCACCTGGACAAACAAAGCCTTGGGGAGGGAGGCATGCTGTTGAAGTTTAATTGAGATAATTCTGATCTCGTCAGCCGAGGCGCTGAGCACCCTTAAAGGACCGATGCTATCACGGAGCGCTAAGCGCTCAGAAGACGCCCGACTACCTTATAATTACCGCTTCACAAAGCGCTCTCCACCCCCCACCCGCGTAGCCTTTAAACAATGATGCCGGGCAACATCTGGTGTCAGCGAGCACCTATGAAGGTGCGTGGAGTCGGAGCGGAGTGGGTTGTCTCGAACCCGTGCCAGTCGATTTGCCGCGTATCGCACTGCCACACGGTGGAGTTGAATCCAGTCGAGTGGCTCAGCATTTATTTGAACAGCGATCTCGACAACGCTCTTGTGCGGAACAAGGAAAAGCGCACCCGGCGTTGGCCCGTGGTGACTTCGACGGGAATTGCCAGCTTCAATGTGTGCACTTCAACCACAGGCCCCGGGAATACTTGAAGCACGTGCACACTGGGGACCTTCCATCATGAGGCCTTCCACCCTGGGGCCTTCCACCGTTGCACACTCACCGCCAGCCACGCTCCACTCTCCCGATCAGGCGCGGTGGCTTGGCCCGTGTCTCGCCCGATCACGTTGCTGCTTTGCATTCACAACTGAACTCTCTCCGGGGATTTGACGCCAAACACACACACACAACGTTACCGCCCGAATGGTCAGTTTAACGCGTTGGCTTTCGCGACCAAAATTATCCGTAAGTTGTTTTTTGTGGGGGGGTTAGATTGCGTAAATGTGACGTTAAACCGGCCACCACCTGACACAGCCAATTAGTCAGGTTTGTCACGTAAACAGAACATGCCATACTCTTTGGTTCTTTCGGTAAAGTCACGTAGGTAGAAATAAAATAAATCACGACGTTTCGATCGCAACATGCCAATTCGTTACGAGTTCACAGCCCACGTGTGTTGGAGTAAACCCACATTTTCAATTCACCCCCTCTATTTAAGACCGAAACAGGACATCTACACAACTCTGGCTATCGCCTGATGAAGCTGTTTGTAATCGCCAGCCAACCAACGCGCCAACACTACCCACACAATACTCACGGACACAACTTACTCCAACTCAACTCGCTCAATGGATTTTCAGAGTAGGAGTATACTGTAGATTACACGCCACTTAATACAATTGTACAGGCTTACCCCGAGCTCTCATACTCTGATGGTGCATTGTCTT
>CM025656.2:3504065-3519643 GCA_014621495.2 Entosphenus tridentatus
AAAAAAAATCGGCAACGTTTCGGGCAATGGCCCTTTCTTCAAAGCACGTGTCGAGTGCATAAGTTGCATACACAAATGTCATTCATGCAAACAGCTCTCGCTGATAAACCAGACATGATGGAATACAGCCCGGTAGTGTACTGGCACAAACCGACCAAAGTCTGCAGTCCTTTGTACATGAAGATAGTTTGGTTGTTACCAATTCACGAGTATTTACACGTGGGAAAAAACAAGCGTCTGGAGAAACCCACGCGTGCGAGGAGGTATACTCTATCCCATCCAAATGTAACGGAAATGAATCCGCATTTTGCAGTACCGAGCTGCCTTCTAGAAATCCAGGGTTATGGCTTGAAAACGCATTTCTGTAGAACTGTTTAGTTCCTTCTCCCGCACCTCCCGATGAGCGCGGTTGGCTTACGTACGGTGCGCGAAAGTTCAGCATACATTTCGATTTAAAGCTTTCGCGACTGCAGGGATTCATCTTCTTGGTTCTTTCGGAAAAGTCACGTAGAATGGAAATAATAAAATAAAACATAAAATAATTATCACGTTTCGGCCAGAACGCAAGCAGCCGTCCTCAGGTGAAGAACAGGTCCGTCGAGAAGACAGTCTGAATGAAACACCCCAGACTTGGAGCGTCTATTTAAGCTGGGTTGGAGGGGGGGGAGAGCGCCTTGACAAAATACATGGCAACCACGAAGACCACGGGGAGTTTTGCAACATTTGTGCGATCCACCAACCCTCGTCTCCAGTTTTGGATTCGAGGTGCGAGCAATCACCGCCCGTTGACTCGTAAACCAATGGCTGGGAAAGTGAAATGTCCTACAGCGGGTTTCCCAGTCTCGTCTGCTCAGCAATGCCGGCGACTAAAAGGGGGACGAGGGGGGAGCTGCAGATTACAACCGAACGTACACACACGTGACGCATCGAAATGAACGCAAGGCGCGCCCGTAGCTAGGTTCACAGCCAAGAAGACTCGTAAGAGACGCCAAGTTTCCACAACTTTTTTTATTATTCACGGACATTCAGTCGAATACTGGAGCAAAAAACACACGCGACCCCCTGCGAAACGCAGCTCGGCTCAAAACCCGACAGCGGCGGTGTGAATCAAAGAGAAATGTTTTGATTTTTCTTTCACCACTTTGCAAAGCAGCAGCCAAGGGTTCCGCGCTCACGTTACCAAAGTGGCCAAAGGTTATCTCTGAAGACGAGACCGGGGGAAAAAAGGTCTTCAAGTCTTGTGTAGCTGGTGCCCAAAAAAAACTAACGGCTCTCGCGAGACGGTCGCTACGGCAATTGCCGTCACAACAGGCGGACCAGAGAGCCCAACGCTTTTGCGCAGTCTGCATCACAGCCATCACCCACAATTAGTAAAGCAAACAAAAGCTCACTCGTTCACGCACCAGAATTTAATTACTCACTCGCACCCCTCCCCCGCTCTGCATCACAAGCCTAGTTGTGTTCTACGTGGCAACTGTAAAACTGACACTACTGCTGCAGCTCCTTACTATTACAATTTCCCTCCCTTTATTACTGCTAATCCTACTTCCTCCCCTTGACTGCTAATCCTACATAATACACGAGAATAATGACTTTGAGATCCCCCCCCCACCACCTATACATTCCACAAGTAGTGACTAATCCTATATCTGCATTTTTCATATGCCAAATTCCTGTTGATATCTAAACTCCTTTGTCAAGGCGCTCTCCTCTAACCAAGCTTAAATATACGCTGCCAAGCTTCGTGTTCATTCAGACGCTGTCTTTCCGACAACCCTGTTCTTCACCTGAGGACGGCTGCTTGCGTTGTGGCCGAAACGTCGTGATAATTTTTTATCATTTTATTATCTTCTTGGTTCTGACTTTACCGAAAGAACCAAAAAGATAACATTACGTGATTAGACAATTTAAGGAGAGCTATGAACACTGCCACCACCGAGACAAAAATACAATCGTTGAAGCCCGACCTCTAAAGACGACAGCTCATTGAATCCCTGGGATTGGGGGGGGGGAAATCCTTAACACCTATTGAAATGTCAACCTTGTATATATTGTAAGTCAGTGTTTGTTACCAACAACTCGATTACCAATTAAAGTCCACATTCCCAACGTTTTGTTAACGGTTTTCAAGATTCAGAATGTACCCTCGAAAGCGAATACGCAGGTGTGCGCGTGCCTTTTGGGAACACAAGCCTCCTAATGGTCCAAGGGCAAATCAATTTATGGGCCACAAGGTGTGGATGCGTTGAGCGGCACAGATGCCATGCAACTGTCGTGCGCTGAAAATATACATTGATTTGAAGCGGAAAATGCTAAAAAAAAAACCCTCCTTTATTCATCACAAAATACTAAACGATTCTTTACATTTGTTAAGCGCCCGAGATGTCTACCATTCATGGCCTTCTGCAATTGTTACCAAGACTCATCTGACACACATTCAATGCCAACAACAACGCAGCCACTCAGCCTTACTCTGCACAGACCGAGCACAGGCAGACAGAGGCAGGAGGAGATGTGGTCCCTCTTTCCCCGGCGCAAACCCCTACGACACCACTTACCTTTTAGCTTTCGGATATTTTTTTGTTTTTCCTAAACGCGACCGATCGGGTCCCCCACGTCAACTGGTCCTCAAGGGACATCTCCCACCTACAGTCGACACACTCTCGCTCAAACAAACTCTAAGCGCACGGCCAAGTCTTGAGAGACAGAACTGGTATAGAGTATTTCCTACTTCACTGACAGCAAACACACAGTCGGACACAACAAGACGATGAAATGATTAAGAGAATCGGCTCTTGCGGCGGTCGCGATAATCCAGAGCTCCGGCTCGGTGCGTGTTAAAGAATCGACCGAAGACACGTGATGCTCTCTTACGCAAGTGTCGACCCTTTGAACAACGATCGTGTGGACCAGACAGAGATGGGCAGGACAGACAGCACAGATGAGACACTACAAATGAGGCAGCGGGCACACGAGACCGGCGGGACAAATTATAGGGTGGAGGAGAGGTGGATCGAGGCAGGCGGATGGATGACTGAAGACAAACGGAACGAGGCAGTACAGACACGAACGTACGGAGACGATAAGATCGAAACGGCAGAAGACAACCAGATTCGCAGTCGGGACAATACAAAGACACGGTGACAGCACAAATGACCGGCAGTACACACGCGTCAATGCAGACGAGACCGAATGCTAAACAATACGAACGAGAAGACAGACGACACACGGCAGTACTAACAGGGCAGAATGAGACACGGTATTCCTGACACTATGGACTAGGCAATGAGAACGAGACAGCAGATAATCAGGCAGTACAAAAGAAACAGCAGAAAGAAGTCAAGGATGTACAAAGACGGGCAGAACCAACGAGACTGACAGATGACGGTACAGGATGAGCAAAACAGTACCGATTCTGGAAGTGAATCAGGACAATCATCACATGCCAGTGGTGTGAATCATCACATGCCTAAACAGGCAAGACTAACCAATAATAGACAAAGCGTTTGCAGAAAATACACAGCACAACACACCCCCTTCTGTGCATGAAGCCACAAAGACCGTTTGGAACTTTGTTTCAACACAGCAAAGAGAGCCGCCCCTTCCGCCTTAAAGCATTTTGCAGAATTTTTCGATTTAAAGCTTTCGTGACTGCAGGGATTCATCTTCTTGGTTCTTTCGGTAAAGTCACGTAGAAGGGAAATAATAAAATAATAAAAATAAAACAATCAAATACAATACTCACGACGTTTCGGCCACAACGCAAGCGGCCGTCCTCAGGTGAAGAACAGGTCTGTCGGAAAGACAGCGTCTGAATGACAGCCGTTCTTCACCTGACAGCTGCTTGCATTGTGGCCGAAACTTTGTGAGAATTGTATTTTATTATGTGAAATTATTATTTTATTATTTCCCTTCTACGTGACTTTACCGAAAGAACCAAGAACATTTTGCAGAATGTTCAGGGCAAGCGCCGTTAGCTACCAACATGTTAGCCAGTCTGCCACCAAGTGAGAGCAAGACCACCGCAGCGCTTTGTGCCAGGCTAGGTACACGTGCGCGTCACTTTGAGGCCCCATGATGCGTCGGCAAGGCTTCCTGTCAGCAGCTCAGACCCACATGACGTCTTGGGTTAACGCACTGAGATGGCTGGACAACACAGTCACAAACACTGGCATCAGTGGACACACTCAAGCAAGAGTGGCAGAGCATACCAATGATGGGCAAACAATTGTTACACGCCAATGGTAGAGCACCTATGCACGCTAAATAACACAATGGTGTCCTTTATTTAACCGGGTCAGTTAAGCAAGACATTTATACTGGAACAAAATTGTTATTTTAACTTGAAAGTCTCACCGGGGTCTCATAACCTCTTCTGCTAGAGGGTCCCTGCTACATTGGGATGTTAGGTCAAAGTAAATTTTAATTGGCGGAAGGAAACTGCAGCATCCAGAGATGACCAAACACACACACACAAGTTCAGCACACAGTTGGGTTTCATTAGCCCCACTAGCTCAAACTGACATATCGTGGTTAACTTGCAGGCCCAGTGGGCAAAGCAAGTCTGACCACGTTTCTTTCAGACTGGTCAAAAAACTAACAAGAGGCAAATTAAAGGGCACAGCTAATTAAACACGCATCTTTGCACGAATGCACGCGAGCTGTATTCCCATCGTGGGGCTGGAGGTCAGCTTCTCACGGGGCTCCAGAATATCTCAGAACAGAAACACAAAACAGTCACAGGACCGGCTGTTGTCAAACATTGCGGCAGAGCAACATGTAAATGCATGTACATGGCAGATACAATGTACACCAAACAAATCTCGACAGGTCGAGTGACCCGTCAATATCGCTACCCGCTCCTCGCCATTCGCAAGCTCATCGTGTCGACTAAACACAAACACGAGCGCGACAATCGTTCGGCATGATTTTGAGATGTACGTATTCAACTTGATGTGGAGAGACGCGTGCACAAGGACAAGCACACAGACACACGCATAGTCCTTCACAAGACCGCTGGGGCAAGTGATGTTGGCGAACACTTATCTAGGTCAACAAGGTGGATGAACGAGGGCATGGTATGGCAACGTTGTCTTCCTAATGCGGCTCACACTGTCGACCTAGATAAGGCCCCGGAAGCTGTTCGATACAACTCACCACTGATGTTAGCTGTAGTTGGTGAATCAAACTCCGGCCTCCAGTTTTTTGGCGGAGTGTACTGACCCCACTGCACCACCGCTCGCAACACGCATACACGCAGACATGAATATACACGCACGCGCACCACCTTAGCGCACTGCGGCAACCATCAGACCACCACTTCCGAATACACACACACACCCCCATCAACTGCATTTATCCCAAAATTAACCCCGACGGACACCGTTGGCAACACACAGGCAAGACAACTCATCGCAAGATTTGGGCAGGGCACAAGGGGATTCAAATACAGTGCTTTCAAACAAACATACATGCCAACGTACACATAGGTTCGTAGCAGTGCGCTAACCACTACACACCTTCGCTTTCCATATATCCACACGTGCAAACACAGAAACACAGACACACCTGCCTACATGTTCGTCCCAAAATTAACCCATGACATCTTTGTTTTTTTGAGCAAGGAACGCGACAGGCAAGACAACTCATCGCAAGATTCGGGCAGAGCACAGGGCAGAGGTGGGGGATCAAATACTTTGCCTGCGTCGGCCAGCGCGGGGGATGCGGGCAGCTTATTCCGGGCGCCTCTAAATAGTCTGTAGTAGTAGTAGGGGGATGCGCGGGGATGGGTCCTGGTGCGCTGCGTTCTAGAAGACACGCACTAGATAACAGCCAACAGAGCAGGCGAGCACAACACACGCGCGCACAACCGACAACAGCAGCAGTCCGGCAGGCACAGCACAATGCCAATATAGGATGCACCCAAGGCCTACCATCGTAGGCCACTGCTCAACGACGCGTTACGCCACGAAGGGTGGCGAGTGTCCGATCACTAGCTGGGAGGGGGGGGGGGCTGCATCTGACACGGGCAAGACAGCACAACACTGCGCTAGCGGGAACTGATCGCAAAGCAACGAGCCAACGCGTCCGCCCTGTCTCCGGTTCTCCATCCCCACCCATCAGTTACCGAATTCTCCGGATTATAAGACGCTCTGGAAAGTAAGATGCACCACCGCCCCCCCCCACCAAAACCTGCGCCCGGCGTGAACGAGGTTATACGAATCTGGTCTGGCATGCAAACGGGACACCTATCGGATGACAAGCATCCACCAAACTTTTGCTTTTAAAAGGCGAAGGCGACAATCAAGTCACACAGGTGTGGTGACACGCGCACACCTACCAATGATAAGATCCACACCCCCCCCCGCGCGCCCCCCCCCAGCAGCTCCGCCACTTTTGCTTTGTAAATCACAGGGGGGGAAAAGAAGCGTCATAATCCGGAGAATACGGTAGTCCTCGCATTCGTACGTACGCACCTGCCCGCTGTGGTTCTTACCTGCTCGAACGTTACGCATGGTAACATAGGATCTTTGTGAACCAACCGCCCCCCATCCCCCCTCCCCCTACCAGGCAAAGTGACAAGGGGGCACACAGCAGAGTTCACAACGAAGCACGCACACCACGGACAGGCGCTTACGCAACGGGCACTGGGGGGGTCTCCGGGAGGCGTCTGTGTACACGTTTTTGTCTTCTCTAACAAACGCGAGGCGCGGCATTGATGGTTTTTCTGTTCGACAGGGGACAGAGGGCACGTGGGGGGGGGGGGGAGAGAACGCAGCCTTCACATCCCCACCGCACACTTACCCTCCCCCGCCCACTTGCTTTTCGCAGAAAATGTCAGGAGGAAAAATAAAATAAAACAGAACATGACAACCTTTAATCGCAAACAACCTTGACCAGTACATATCAGGGCAGCACAAAATGAGTAGCAACAAGCAATTTGTGTGACATCACAGCATCAGTGAAACATATGCAACACCTCTGCCATTTCTTTTAATTATGAGCATCTTCAAAAACAGTTTTGTTAAACACATTGAAGCATACACAAGTTGAAAAAAAAAGCCTTCTACATCACCATTACCATCAAAACCAGTTGTTTTAACCGAACGTTACTTCACGTACGTTTTTTAAATCTATTTACGCAGGCTTTCGGCTACGGGTTAGAAATAAAAAAAAAATTCTATGTTTAACATTTTCACAGGGTAAAGGTGAAATTTTTGCCAACCAAACTTTTACATTTCTGCACTTGCTGCCCTCGCTGCAAAGGTTGTTACAACAAGGCTTTAACAATCGCCGGTGTCCTAAAACAACATCAACCAACTAACCGCTTTCCCCGCAGACAATTTGGTACTGAATTCCTCCCGTCCCTCTCAACTGCACAGCACAGGGGTGTAAGAAACTCAGACGAAAGACAATTTACAAGGTTGGCCGTTTAAATTTCAAATAAAAAAAATATAAAACGGGAAGCGAAATACCAATTCAAACAAAGCTACGTAGCAATGCTTGTTTTTTACTTCTGCTGCTGCCGCAGAGAAGCAACTCACGAGGGATTCTGGGTATATAACCGCGTAACGAAGCTACCACTTCCGGGAGAGATTTCCCCCCCGCCCAATTTTAGCGGAGCCGTCTCTGCAGCAGAAGTTAGCGCTGCGGGGAAGATGAACACACGGGCGTGGGCCAAGGCGGGCGCCGACGCGCAAGACATTACGACTTTCTAATCGTTGGCTCGGAGGTTACGCTGCTTCCTCCGTGCACCACGTGTGTGGGGGGAGGGGGAACAAGAAGACTAGATGGACAAAATTTTATATCGAATTACAAAAACCTCACACTACAAACAAAAAAAACCCGACCAAGCGAGCGGACCCCATCTATAAATTCTAAACTCCTTACGGATAAAATAAAAAAAGTTGACGTCAAGCCCACCAACCAAATAACGTCATCATTCACAGCTGGAAAACTCAATCACACACAGGCCTCGGAGTACGCGCGGAAACTTGACACAACTGCCGCCTCCTCCTCCCCTCCACCCCCCCACCCCCCCCCCCCCCCCCAGCATCTTCAAACACCATTTAAGGAACATTACTTTTTTTCGGCAAAGATTTCACCTTCACGACTACTGCCTACAGAAAAGTTGAGTACCCAGAAATTACTTGTTTGTACATAATAGTTGACCCTAACCCCCCCTCCACCCACCCCCAGAGTAATTACAGTCACGCTTCTTTAATCCGACCACATTTGTTTCCATGGAATACGTCGAGATTTGAGGTTTACGCTACACAATTAACTACCTTAAAATTTGGACTACAACAAGCATAAGAGCGACAAGAAATAGAACTCAAGTTATGGAAGTTCTCAAACGTGACGTCGAGTTAATAGTCGACGGGATTAAAGAAGTTGGGGACTGCATTCATTGCGTTTCTTTCCTTTTTTTTTGTCGCGCAGCATTCACACGCTACACATTGCAGTACGGTTTTTTTTATCTTCATCAAGATGACATCAAGTGAGCACCCACAAACGTTTTACACTTCCGCACGTCCCAGCACAGTGTGGGGGGGGCCACCAAATTACCAGGGCCTGCGGGGAAACAAATGCAGAGACAGAAACACACAACAGCTGCGTTAAATCGGGCGGCTGGCTTTGGCACATCGACAAGGTGGGGCTCCTCCGGACGGAAGGGCACGCGCGGCTAAAATGCACACACGGGGAGGGTCGGGGAGGTGGAGAGGGAGAGCGAGGGGGAAGAGAATAGAGGAGGACGACGATGAAGGTGACGCGGCGTTAAGTGCCACGCGGCACGCGAAGAAGAGAGAGAGGTCGCATGTGAGTACGTTTGTGATGTCTCGCAAACACAAGCATCTTCCACCGCTGAAAGGTCTGGGGGGAAAAAAAAACACAACTTTATACGAGTCATAAATTTGTTAAGATGTTTTTGGCAAACAAAGGGATGGGGAGGGGGGTGTAAAAGAAATCGTCAATGAAGGGGGAGGGGGGGGTTGGGTTATGCAAAAAGTCTGGCGCGAAATTTGTTGGGACGACGGATAAAATCCGCACAGCAGCAGCGCTCAACGGAACATTGGCAACAAACCGTCCGCGTACTTTCAATTCAAGACTTAAATTGATTTTAAGATAGAAAAACCCAAACATACGGAGCGAAAAAAAAGAAACCTCAGAATATACGGCGATCAATGTTTCAATTTTTTTTTAAAAGACGGGCGAGCAAGGCCGCTCGAAAGCACACGCGCAACAGATACACACAAAACAACCGGGTAAACAACACACGCATAAAACACACGCCACGCACACGCATGTACGTTAGACGTACACAGACAGACCTGGCTTGCTCACGGGGTAGAGTGAGAGTGCCCCGGGGGTGGCGGAGGTCTTCCCATCCCCTGGCGTTGCCCCTGCTGCATCTGTCCCTGCTGAGGCTGCGCTCCGGGCGGCTGCGGCTGCTGCTGTTGCGGAGGCTGCGGCGGCTGCTGCTGCTGCTGTTGCTGCTGCTGCTGCATCCCCGGGGCGCCCGGTGGAGAGGGCACGGCGGTCTGGTTGTAGTAGGACATCTGCTGCCGGTAGTACTCGGCCCACTGGCTGTCGGTGGACTGAGCGTCGGCCTGGCCGGCCTGCCCCACCGCACCTGCCACCGCGGCCTGTTGGGCGGCCGCGTCGCTGCCCCCGGTCACGGCCGCCTGGGCACTGGCTGCACGCCGGCACGGTTGTGTGGGAAGAAGAAAACGACAAACGGGCACGTTTAAAAACTATAAATCGGTCTTCCCATTTCCATTCCCACCCCCCCTACCCAATGGTACCGATTGTGCTGTAGCAATCGTGAAATGAGATGAAATGGCCATTTGGAAAAAAACTTCATGGTGAGAGAACGGCCCTCAGAATCGGAAATCGCTGATCTACATCTGAGAACCCCCTTAAAGTGACCTGTGGCCAACAGCCTATGGAGAAAACCAGAAATAGAAATTTGCATGGGTCTTGGTTTACTGCAGTGGGTTAGGCCCCCGTGTTAAAATTATTTTTTACCGAGGGTTAATGACAACGATTTTGGTATAAAACTACATGGGCCAAGCTCAAAAACAAATATGGATAATGACAATAACGTTTGTCTCACTGCAGTGAATCCAATCATTTATTCTTACCGCTGGAATTTAGCTATACGACAGACTATCAAGTTACGAAATTTGGTTCGCAACTGTCTGGATTCGAACTCCGCATTCTCATCGTTATTGTTATTGGCCAATGGCTCAAGGTGGCTCTGCACTCTGCGTACATAACGCTGTTTCCCCCCATCGGTTAGCCACAAATTTCGTGCTCATGACCGGTGACCTGTACCGGGCCGAAACATTCAAGCAATAACCTGCAAAAAGTAAAGCCCTGCACCAACAGACACCCGGCCTTCATCGGTGCTCGCAAACAGCACTGGCCCCAACGGTCTCTGTTGAAGGTTAAAATGATCGCTCTTTGCGCGAGACTTTGGTGGGTGCACCTGCCACAACCCACTCACCTTGGCTCTTGTAGTAAGCCTCCCAGGCTTTGGTGTAGTCAGGCTGAGCGCCGGCAGGCTGTCCAGGCTGCTGGCCTGTTGGCACAGAGAAAAATAATTTTAAAAAACTTGTAACGCGCACAGCATTCACTCGCTCTTGACGATGGGAGAGAATTGACTCAGAGGCACGAGGAACCACAAAAGGTGCAAAGGCAGCCAAGCAATTAGAAGGAACTACCTGCAATTGTCCAAGCTCTGCAGTCCTCTATATATTAAAGTGAATTTGGCCAATTAATGACTGTTAAGTGCAGTTAGTAGGCAGTCGACTGCAGCCTGGCTTGCAAACAAATACAATTAATGTTAATACGTTACCTTTATGAAGCAAAGACTGAATACTCAACTGCGTTTTGTCTCCCCGCTGTACCACAGTGATGCTCTTTACTCAATCTACTGCTAGATGAGGGCCTACCCATCCTCTACAGGTCATGGAGGTTACTTAAGCAAACTGAACCACGCTTGTCAGTGTGGATTAAGTCAAGGAGAAGAGCATAGGAGTGGGAGTATAGAATGACAGCACAACACGATTTTTGGTGCTGCACTGCCATGCTCTGTTCCACAACGGAGCCCAGCAACAGCCTACAACAGTCTGTATTAGGCATGGCCGCCCATCCACACACCACCTAAAACTCAACTCGGCTTCGCTTCCGAGATCGGGAACGTGCCGACGCTATTGCCCTCCCAAAGATATGTCGAAAGCGTGTTCAAAAGTTATGGGCATATGGGTGACTTCTTCTTCTTCCTCGTTTCTGTAGAGCTTGTGTCCTCGGTGCAGAGAGACGTGCTCACCGATGGACTTGTAGTACTCCTCCCATGCCTTCGTATAGTCCACTTGCCCATTCTGCCCAACCGTCGCCTGGTTGGGATCTGCTTCACCACCATCGTACAAGCGAGGGCACACGGTCAAGTGTCAGGAAACGCATTGTATAAATGTAAATAATGAACACAAATCTTTTAAGTGATGTTCTACCATTGTTCTAGTGACATTAAAAAAGCAGTCACAACCACAGCGACTCTAAAATAGTCAGTTTTTTCGCGCGATTTCAGATGCGCTTCTGCGGCCGTCTGGAACGCTCTTCCTTCCGACATCAGGAAGCTACTGGAGCTAACCACTTTAGAACTTATTTTTGTGTTAAGTTTGTTATCCTTCCCCCACATCACAATTAGCACGGTTGGCTACATACGGTGCGATAGAAGTTCAACATACATACATTTTAAAGTTTTTTTTCTCACTGACAAAGCATTGTGTAGAACAGTCTGGGACACAATCTAGTTAATCATCGACAAGATGTGCTTGGTTGTTGGGTTGCAAATTTCCTTCAAGAAAACCAATTTGGTATGAAATTATTCACCCACCTCCCGATTGGACAAATATTCATGGTACAAGGTCACAAATTCAAATCAATAATCAATGTTGTATTTCTTCACGTTTTACCTCTCGTTTGTATTTTTCTGTGTCATTTGTACAGTATCACTCAGTTATCCTAAATTTAACGTAACTAAAACTCAATTTTATACAGCAAGGTTCACACAAGGCTTCAAAAAGCACCTTACATAAAATATCATACAAAAGCATGAATCGAAATAGGTTTTCAGAAGTACAATCGGCCATATGCATCATAAAGCACATCAATTTGAAACGATTAATCGTTTCATACCTCATAATAGCCCAATCAACGCATTCATCACTTTGCCAAACGTGTTAAAAGCCGAGTGCCACTTACCGGCCGCTTGCTGAGCAACCACCTGCTGCTGTTGTTGTTGTTGCTGCTGCTGCTGCTGTTGTTGCTGCTGTTGTTGTTGTTGCTGCTGCTGTTGCTGCTGCTGCTGCTGTTGCTGCTGCTGCGGCTGCTGAGCTCCCATCATTCCCATCTGCTGGGCCTGCATGCCAGGCTGTACGCCGGGCTGCATGGCGGTCTGCATGGCAGCCTGCATGTTCCCAGGCATGCCGCCCTGCATGCCACCCGGCATGGCGCCCGGCATTCCAGCCGGCATTCCGCCCGGCATTCCAGCCGGCATCCCACCGGGCATCCCACCGGGCATCCCACCGGGCATCCCACCAGGCATGCCGCCGGGCATGCCGCCGGGCATACCGCCGGGCATGGCTCCCGGCATCCCGGCCGGCATCCCGCCCGGCATTCCTGGTGGCATCCCACCAGGCATACCGCCTGGCATGGCGCCCTGATGCCCGTAGTAGGCAGCCCAGTTGGCCGCATTCGGATCTGCCGGCGCGTTGCCTGCGAATGGCAAAGGCAGTACCCATTGGCAAAGGAGCTTTGGGAAAGCGAACGTGATGAGCCTTGAGTTCCATAACCAATGGATTCTGGGCTCGGCTGGCCCAGTACTGGCACAGGAACAATGCATGATCTCTTCGCCCCTCCATCCCAGCTTAAATAGTCGCTCCAAGCCTGGGGCTTGTCATTCAGACTGTCTCCTCGACACACCTATTCTCCACCAGAGGACGGCTGCTTGCGTTGTGGCCGAAACGTCGTGAGAATTATTTTATTATGTTTTATTTTTATTATTTTATGACTTCCATTCTACGTGACTTTACCGAAAGAACCAAGAAGATGAATCCCTGCAGTCAATATATATTTGTACACAAAGTTGAATGTAGGCATAGGTTAGGTTGTATTGGCGTTCCTCAAACTCCAGTCCTTGCAACCACAAATCGAGCTGTCCATTACTCACCAGGGTTCATTGCTGGCGGCATGGGTGGCTGCTGAGGCTGCTGCCACGGCTGCTGGAAGTTTCCCCAACCCGGCTGCTCAAAGGGCTGCGACGGCGGGCCCCTACGGCAGAGCAAAAACAAGAGGGGACAACGTCACCCATGAACACGTGAACCGCACGGGACGCAGCAGGTGAGAAACAGTGTGATGTGATCATCAGATGGAGCAATGATTCGGTGATTATTATGCTCGCGATAAGAACGGCAGGCTTTTTGTCAATCCACTGCTGGATGAAAGGCTGCCACTGGGATTGTTTGGCCATGCTTCACCACATTGTTCCGTGTGGGTTGGTAAATGGGTAGGCCCAGGAATCAAACTTTCTCCCATAGTGCATCACACAATCGTCAATGGGCTTCCTACTACATTGTATAAACTGGTTATGCGAGCTGAAAAATCGGTGAGTATTGTGAGTGGTGAATGTCTGATGAAGGTCCCCGTGAGTGTAACGCGAGTGCACGTCACCCCGTCTGTAGCACGAGCTGCCCACTTGTGTTAAGATATGTACCTGGGAGGGCCTGGGGGACCAGGATGGAAGGGACCAGGGCCCTGACCTTGGCCAGGAAAGCCACAAGGTGGGCCAGGTGGGCCACCCTGAAAAACACAAACACAAACGCACACATGAACAAATATCCTCTGCATAGACTGTTGGGGCAAGTACTGCTAGCGAATGCCTGTTAAGGCTAGCAGCATACACACCGGGCTGTTTTGGTCTCCTCTCGTGTCGATGTTGACACCGCACCAGTTACTATTTTGAGGCCAAGTCAACCTTACAATTAGTTCGGTTTGCTATATATGGTGCGAAACAAGCTCAACATGCATACAAAGCCCAAAGCCAGGTACCAGATATTATTGTCCACAAGTAATCATAGCCAGAAAATGAACTATAATTAGTGATTATTGTGGAGTGAGTTAACAGCTTTATAACCGATTCTTATACACAAGAGGTGTAACGATGGATTAATATCTGTGCAGAGCTTTCAGCGTTATGGCCGAGTATGTGTAGTGGGTTTTATCCGGGCACTGTGGTTTCCTCCCATATTGGTTCCAAACACTTATTAATACAATTCGCGAAACATGTCAATGAAGCAATCTTGAGACCAGGCGAGGTTTTCCGAGCTAGAAAGGTGTCAAGATGGGCCTACCGAGTTGACGATGTTGTCGATCTGCTGGCGGGCGTGCTCTATCTGCTGCTGCCCCCCGCGGATGAAGAACAGCTTGAAGTTAGGGTCAGCGCCAGGTGGGGCGTTGCGCTGAATCTCAATCTGCGCGCCCGTCTGCTGGCTGATGTTTCTGATCGTCTCCCCTCCTGTGATCGAAGCCACACGAACATGCACACATATAAGAAAAAAAACATGAGCACCATCGGGGGGGGAGATCAAGGCACGGAGAGAAACCTCGCCGACTTTAAATAAATTGGGTGTGAAGTTCGCTGTTTAGAAAAAAGGAAATTAACTCAAGGGTTAATTCTAATAACATCCCTCCTATGTATTTTGCACAAAGCCTCCTCTGGAATTGCTGCACAGACTGAGTGTATACCTATTAATTTAGTCTACACCTACTAATTAAAGCACTTATTAAGGCCGGTGTGGCACATGAGAGGGTGATGCAGCTAGCAGCATTCCTGGCTGCCTTTTGTCTCCCAAGTGCTAACTATTTTGGTCCATGCAGTGTTATCACCATCAAGTCATGGTAGCAGGATTGTCAGTAACTTTAAAGCCGTTACTTATTATTATCAAAACTCACGTTGGAGAGGCTGACACACAGCTTAGGTAATGCCTCCAGACAACAGGGGATGGTTTGTCGTTTAGGTAGCATTTTCCTTTAATAAAATGGTAATTATTTTCACGTAAAATTACACCAAACCATTTAACCTCAAGGGACACACACATCAAAGGGCAAAAGCTGCCTGCTCGGACAGTTCCAAAACACCACATATGTGCCGCATTGACTTTTGGCCACGCACACTTTTAGACGTTTCACGCTGCATTATTCCCAATTTCTTGGTGGTCCCTTGTCACAAAAAAAAACCCTCGTCGGCGAACAGACTTTCAGGAAATTTCAAAGCGAGCATAGCCCGAGGGTCGAAAGAGGAAGGCTTAAAAAAAAAAACCCGTAATCGATCATCAATCCTTTCTTATGTCCACCGCACGCAAACCTGTGCCTGCCCCCCCCCCCCCACTAAGTCGGCTGCGCAACAAAGCGCCGGCCTCCACACATCGATCTCGCCATCGTCGCGTCTTCGGGGCCCGTCGAGCAAACGAGGATCTTGACTCGTGCGTCACGGCGCGTTAATGCTGTGGGGG
>CM025656.2:3519743-3540924 GCA_014621495.2 Entosphenus tridentatus
TCCCGCCCCTTCACAAGCCCCCCCCTGTCCGTCACCACCCCCCCCCCAGGATGGGATGGGGTGAAGGCAGGGGGCGGCCACGCCTCTGCATGAGGACTTCAGGTCCCTTGGTGGAACGTTGGCCGCTATGTTCACTTGCTAGCTCAAAGGACCGTCGTTTGCTTCGACGTGAAGAATTAAATTGTTATTAGCATTGTGAGCACAATTCCCCCACTACCGTTGATTTTCCCTGTGTGGTTTTTCTTTAGGCATGTTGTATGTTTATACCAGGGTAAAATTATGCATCTAATATTTTAAATGTTTTAACTCGCGATACTCGGGAGTAAAAATAAAGACTTTGATGTTTTTTCCTGGATTTTTCTGTTGCATGTAGTCACTTTAAGTTGTTTCTTGTTCGTGTTTTTGTTTGTTGCGGTTGCACCCGAGTCAAGAGCCGCATAGCTCACAAGGTTATACCTAATAAATGAAACTGAAACTTCGATTAGTATACGTTTAATGTAATGCGTTTGCTAAAATGTATATCTTTCATTAAATCACGACCCCTAAAAACGTGCAAATGTATCAACTCAGCAGCAGAGGGTGAATTGTTACATCCCTACGATGTTAATTGACTAATATTAATCTTTAAAATATCATGCATAAAATTGTACGTGTGGGATCGATTAGATGGGATAAGCAAAGAAACAAAACTGCACTCACTAGAAAGCATAAAAACTCCCCATACAAAACGCAGACAGGAAACAACAACAATCCTTGAATAGAATCGCCACACACGATCACGGCGATTCATCCAATCGCTGAGGCTCGGTGACGAGAAATTAAATCAACAAATGCCTAGATTTTAACACGGGATTAACACCGCTGTGCAAAAGTGGGCATTCTTGGCTGCTGGCCTAGGTGTGAAGGCAGTGTGGCTCAGAAACGGCAGCTTCGGCCGCAGACTTTCAAAGAACGCAACTCGTGCTTAGCGCAGCGGCCCATTTCAGCCCTCTGACCGCAGCGCCAACGGGAGTCCGACCGCCGCGGGGGCATTTCACGCAACGAGCGGGCGTTGACGATCGCTGCTGTGGCAGTGCAGGCGGCGATTACGGAGACTCTTGGCGCGGCCGACAAGCCGCGCGGAGGTGTCGTGTCAAGGCGCGTGCCCCAGCGGCGCGCGGCCCGAGTCGGCCGGGACGACGTGAGGGGGGGGAAAGCGAGCGGCGGGGAGAAGGACCAGGCCGATCGGTCGTAGGGCGGAGAGAGGTTAAGAGGGGGCTGGGGAGGCTACGTAATAAAGGCATCAGTGAAGGCACCCCCGGCTCGCGAAAGGTCAATGGGGCTGTTACGGGGTCCGCGGGGGACAGATGCGGGGACCCCCCCCCGCCCCCCCAACTGAAAAAACAGTCTGCCCCTTTCTTCGTGGACCGGCCCGCGTGGAGGGCACAGAAGTGCAAAGTGAACTCGACTGTAATGTCATTTGATGAAAATCAGAAAGCAATTAATCAAGGCGGCTTTAAAACACGAGCTGACAGCGCCTTTTTGCCGGCGGTGCCATTCAGCCCAGCCCGCAAAGGCGGTTTCGCTTTCTGGGCCATTGTCATGGTAATACGTCCCGGGGAGGAGAAGACAGATTTATCGTTCTGCCACCAGCAAAGGGGAAAACCTTCTGATCTTGACAGCGTTTTCTTTCACCGCGGTTCAGGAGCGGCGGGTAAAGGGGCCGGCCCCACTTCGCCCGTGTTAAATTGTCGTCAAACGGGGCCCGGCCAGCCGTGAGAAATTTAATATGAACAACAACGCTGCATTGTGTCCGACGGACGCTTTCAAAACCTCCCCCTTATTAAGTCCTTTAATAACTCTTGAAGTAGATAAAGAGTTTAAACAAAAAGTGGCGAGCTCTGTGTGCAACGGGCCATCCGGGAAGGCAACAATCGCCGCAATTAGGGACATGCCGGTTGTGCCGTACAGGTCGTCGGCTGGTCTCGATGTCGACGGGTTGCCCAGCCGTTGGGTGGGTTGCAAGGGCCGTTTAGGCAACGGAAGAGACATTTTGGAATGTGTTCAGAGTCTGGCCGAAAGCACAGTGCTAAGAAGTAAGGCCGTGTGTGAGTGGGTGACTCACAGGTCAGACCCGCTGAGCTGGCACCGCTGAGGATTGTGGGTTTAAGTGCATGTTTCAGCTGCCCGTGATAATTTCAGGTCCTCAAGTGTAGTGAGGTCTTGGCCACCAATGATTACAAAAACCATCACATTGGTTGTGCATATAATTTGACTCCACTTCAGCTCTGAAACTTAACATCGGTTTGACGAATGCAGCAAACATTCTCTGCACTCGGGCGGGTAGATTAGGACTGCCTCCTGCAGTGTGGAGGAACAGAGGTCAATTTAAGGGATCTCAGAGGTAGCTCTGTTATATCTGCTTCCACAAGCCATTCTCTAACTTTAAGTTATTGCACCTTTCTGCGAGAGCCCCAAGTGAATTGGTCTCATGACATTAAACTGGTAACACAACAGGGATAACAATTGGAGAATATATGAAATAAAAACTAGAGCACCGCAGGCGTGTGTGGGCACTGGAAGGATGCATCGGCTCCGAGACATTGCCACTAAATGGTTGACTGTCACAAGGCTGAACGGCCTTTCACATTTTTTGTATTGGGGTCAGGGACGAGATAAGAAAGGAGTCTTCAGACCCAAATAACGAGCAAAATTAGTTTCTAATTTAAGGGAATGTTTTGACAGTAGTGTTCTAGGAAGAAATAAAATGCACCATGTTCATCATTCACGCTGGTTAATAATACACATTCAAGTTGTGCAATTGCCCTTTTTCAAAGCAAAAATTGCACAAATAATGAATGGCTTTGATATTTACGTCAAGTTATATTTAATCTGGTGTGATATATTAAGTTGTTATTTTAATTATAATACACAAGTTTCTGCTGGATGAAAGCCTCACCACACAGTGTCGGTGACTATACTTCACCACGCCGGTCAGTAAAGGAGAGGGGGCCGGGGGGGGGTACCAGGACCAGTCCTATATCACTCACCACTGATGTTTGGCATAGCTAGGAATCACTCAGGGAGCCATGTTCAAAGTAATGCATGATAATCAATAAACCACACCACTTCCCCCCCCCCCCCCTTTTTTTAAAATACATTTTACGTGGAGCTAATGAATTGTCATCACATTGCCAGAATCCCAGTTGAAATGGGTTGTGAATCTCAGGATAATTAATGCTGGTGAAAATAACACCGTGTGAGATAAAATTTCATAACGCTGTATTTTCCTATTTTCACAACTCGTTCAGGTGAGCAATTTTTACATAAAAACGCATGGTCAGCTTCACCACTTTTGACAACTTTCAATGCGCCTCCACTTCGTGCAGGAGGTGCAACTGCAATTCGGTGGCTTGGCAGATAACTCGCACGAATAGTCTCTCATTGGCAGCACACATTAACTTGTTCTCAAATCGTCAAAAGTGAATAATAAAATGCATTTATATCCACCTATAGCCACTACTGCTACCGTAGCTGCTGCTGCAGAATGGCGTTTATAAACAAAAAAGGCACAGGGTTTATTATTCACTTCACCAACTTCATAGAAAAGCACTCCCTCTCTATATTTATAAGGTGCCGGGCTCCCAGATGCTTAACATGACAAAAGAGGCCAATCCCCTCCCACTCGACCCGTGGTCAACCCCCCTACTGGTGGCCCAACTGATTAAAGCCATGCTCTACACGCGCAATTGCAACATTGGACGACTGTGTTTGTGCGCCAGGGCATGCCAAATTAAGGCATTTAAAATGACGCAGGGTATAAAAGAGAGGAGAGACTGAAAGCGAGAGGGCCGAGCGTGGAAGCAAAGGGGTTGCCGGTCTAATAACCGTGCCAAGCCGGCGTGCACGTTTGGCGACAAGGACGCTTGGCGGAAACATTTAACGCACGTTAACGATGTTGCGTCGGGGTAAGGCGCTGGCGCAGCGGATAGCGGACACTGCACGCTGAACCGGGTGGGGGAAAACTGTTCCGATACCCGGACACGTCTAGCATCAGTGGCGAGTGACATCTGAACCAGTCTCTGTTCCTCGCCTCCTCCTTCATCAATCCCTCACCAAGCAGCAGGAGCAAAAACGGTCAAACAACACAATAACCGGCACATCATGGGGAGGCTTCCATCCAACAGTGGCTTGTCAAAAGGCTGTAACACATTCCTGCGGAGGGAGCTGGTAGGAACGTTGGGTTGCTCGGTCAATGGCCAGTTTCAACGGCGGCGTGGTGTATTCCGCAAATATGGCCGACTAAGGGGCGGGCACAAGCCGGCGTGAGTAGGTTAAACGTTGAGTTTAATAAGGGCACCACGGGGTGACCAGCCCCTCCCCTCCCAGCCCCACCCCTCCCACCCAGCCCCCCCACCCAGCCCCTCCCCACCAAGCCCCTCCCCACCCAACCCCTCCCCTCTCTACCCAGCCCCACCCTTCCCATTTTTGGATGCACGACGGACTGACACAATAATCCCCTGCGGGCTGGTGTAACCAGGAGGTTCCTACCAGTATAAATATATATACCATCCACGCAAAAAAAAAGAAAAGGCTAGCATCTGGACAAAGGACCTAAGTCATCACTTTGGGTGATGCCAAGTTCTAAGAAGTTCATGGTGACCATTGCAAGCAATACTATTCACTTCTGTCAAACTAAGGACACCTACCCCCCCCCCATATACTGGGTAGACACGTTGTTTTTCTGTATTATTGGTAATGCCAACGTGTTAATGCATGGGCAGGGCAAAGGTATTTAAAAGTCTTATTCAGCACTCGGTAAGGAAAAGGTTCCCCCCCTTACCCATGATCTAGGGTAAATTGTCAGCGACTCCCGCCATCAACTGCCCTGGCATATACACCCATGAGCATATCCACAAACAGGAGTGGTGGTAAAACTCTACAAAACTAAACAATTACAATTGTTATTTTACCAGGTAAGGCTCACTGAGCTCCATAGCTCTTTTTCAGAAGCAAACTGGCCACAAATGACAGCTCAACGAAGTGACGGCTTCTCATGCAGAAATTTAGAGCAACAAAATACTCTGAACGCACGTTGACTCTAAATGTGAAGGGAAAAACCAGAGGACCCTGAGAAGAATCCACGGGACCACGGGAAGAGAGAACATGCTAACTCCAAATATATAGGCTTCGTGGTTGGGATCGAACCCACAACCTCCCACATACCAAGCGAGGATGTTAACATCTCGCCACCGTGACGCCGTGAGATTATCCGCTGCGGTCTCTCACCCCTGCCGATGACGAGTCCGCACTTGGAGGTGGGTACTGGATAGGTGAAGTGCTCCTGCATGCTTCCACCGCCACCGGGGGAGTGGCTGCCCCAGTCACCACCACCACCACCACAGAAGCCGCCCCCTCGTCCCCCACCGCCCCGGCCACGACCGCGTCCGCCGCCACCGCCGCCGCCGCCACCGCCGCCACCGCCGCCACCGCCGGGAACAGCCCCCTCCTGCTTGCAGTGATGAGCATCATCAGTCATGGGGGAGGTAGGTTACATCGACAAAGTGGAAAAATGCTGCGGTCATTATCAGCCAGGATCAATCCACTGCTGAATGGAATGAAGGCTTCCCTCTAGCACCCCCAAGCAGCAATTATAGGCAATACGTTAATCACAATTGTAACAAAATATAATTTATTCTTTAATTCAAATGTTACCCCAAATTGTGAATATTCAGTGAAAAGCTAGCCTACCTACCAACCTGCGCTTCCGTAAAAAATTGTTCAAAATTATATTAAAGACGTTTTTTTCACAGTGCCTCCTAATCCACAGTGCTGTGGGGTGTGGTGCAGTGACACAGACAAGGCCATAGTGCTGCCATTCCTGGGCCAAAGTCTTTGTCGAGCCATTTAAGCCCCGTATCCCAGTGATGCTGTATGGAATCAGAATCTTTATTTAGACGAGAGGAATCCGATGAGCTATGCAGCTCTGTTTCACAGATGCCCAGTATGAGCGGCTCAAATTTACAATACAAAAAAAAATAGCTGGGAGTGCAAAATTAAGAAAATGGTAAACAAGTCACTAAATATAAATGCATTCATTATATATCAATATTGGGCAAGGCAGCAAAAACAACAACAAAACAGTCCCAAGACCACACCAAGATAACAGTCCCTCACTAAATGGCACGGTAACATTAAAGGAGGGATTGTAATACAACCGAGCCGGACGCGGCTACATTGTGCTGTGCATGTCAACCTGAATGCTGTCAAGCAGGTTGTGAATGAGCTGGGACGCGTGCTGGCAGCAGTCAGGCGAACCGACCAGCACGGCAACACGCTCGGGTCCACTGCCATCATCTGTACGTGCACACGCCAAGGCGGGGGTGAGAGAGCGTGAGATTGAGCAAAGCCGGCCCTCAACTCTTGCATGTGATATCACAGGGTTTTACAATGAGTACTATAGGCAACCGAGGCGGGTGAAATGTCAACTCCAAGCAACCTAAAGTAACTGCAAAACAATCAATAAATCACACTCGTCTGCCAAGCTGCCCTAAGGCAAGAGGGATCAAATTGAAAGTGCCTATCCAAGCCGCACATGCTTACACGCAGTATCTCCACCATTCAAATGGCGCACGCAAGCAAGTGTGCATCCGAGTGGGTTTTCAGGATTTTACAAATTATCGCCCGAGTTGGGCAAGTTACTTGACCTAAAACATGTGCATGCACACACATGTCCAAAGGCAAAGATCCCCATTATAGCCTGAACAGACTTTTGGGGCAAGTGCTGTTAAGCGAGGACCTTTAAAGGCCAGCACGGCCCAATTGGGTGGGTGGCACAGCACCACGTCAAGCCACCTTTGGGCTCCCTTGTCGCGACGTTTACACACCGCACCAGGTACTCATTTGAGGCTGAGTCGACCTAGGGGAGGCCCAGGACCTCAGGGAGGTCTAGGACCAGTTCAGATAATCGTCACTGGTGTTAGGCGTGAGCAGGAATCAAATTTGGGTCACCGGGTTCGTAGCAGGGCAGGACTAACTGCAGTACTCCCGTCTGTACACGTCTGTACACATGTATAGACACGCACAAGGCACATACCTGGCTTGAACTGTATCCGTACGCCTGCGTCGCTTTGGATCTTCTTGATCATCTCCCCACTGCGGCCGATGACGATGCCGACGGCAAAGCGTGGCACGGTCACCTAGCGAGAGACAACCACGTGGCCGTTGTAGAGAAAACCCTCTCGTGTGCCCATCGAGGAGGCCCGCCCACTGACCTTGGTCCCAAACCTAACGTCGAAGCGAACCGCGGGCCCAGCTTGAAAAGTCAAATGAAGATGCGACCAAGTCACGGAGGAAAAACCATGCATATGCATGATTACAATAACGCGGTCCTAAATGGGATTGTCCTCGGAAGAACGTAATTGCTGGTAATACCGTTACGTTTCAAGCCACACGACGAGATGTCACACATTGCATGCATGACGTCGACATGATTTCACCAGAATGTTTAAACATGTCAATAGCGATATCATCATGGGACCTCCTTTGCCAGTACCGAAATATGAGAATAGGTTTTCCCCTTTTGTCTGGAAACAAAACAGGTGTTAAGATGTTAGAGGACGCTGTACGCCTTTTGGCGTCCTCTGGTCTAACAACGTTTGAGACGAGGCTCAAAAGAAAGCTGTCTCTGGTGTGGACCAATCAGTTTCAAGGACAATGCATATATTATCAGAGTAAGTTTTTTGTTTGCATTCTGAACCACAAGTATTGTGGTTAATGCCGACATGATTCCTTGCAAAAGGTTTCAGTTTGGTGTTTTAACATCTTAACACCTGTTTTGGTGCCAGAAAAAAGGGTAAAACCTATTCTCAATAGCGATATCACTAAAAGTGCAAAAACACCATGCCTAATTATACATTTTACATCCTTTTTTATCACGAATTAAGTAAAATATTCAGATTGAGAAGCTCAAGATGCATCCTATGGTACAATCTACTAAGTAAGTAATATTTGCCGGCCAAATGTTAATTTAACAATTTGATTTGCTAAAGACATTAACAAAACACTATCACGGCATGCGCGAGTGCAAATTAAAATACAATAATGAATGAAGGCTTCCAGATACTATGCAGGTCACAGGGGTTGTTTGACCACCAAACTTCATCACGTTGGTCAGCGAGGGCTGGTGAAGTGGCAAGGTCGAGTTCAAATATCACTCACTCGTGAAATTAGCCTGGCTGTAAATCTCATAGGACTTTGTGTTAACCACTGCACCAATGTTCCACTGTAAAATCAATCACAATAGCAGAGTAATTCTATGAATCATGTTAATCTCGTACAACTGATTTATGGCATAACCGCATGTGAAGTTTATTCTCAGCTATTCGTTGAAAACCACCCCCCCCCCTGCAAATTCACCATTCTATTTATTTTCAATGCAAAAGCATTTACCCAAGGCCACTGTGCAAACAGTGGCAGCATTTGTCGCTTAAAAATATAACATGCAACCACGGCTAACAGCCACGCTAAGCCGTTCTCGCAAGGAAACCAAACCGTCAGAGAGACTTCATGTCAACGGCAGGTGGTTGAAGGGATAACGATTCACCACCTCCGCGATTGGATGCATTTTCCACAATTGTTGCGTGACCATTCTATTCGTCAATCAATTCTCACTTGCGTCATTCATACTGCCTGGCTCATTCTGACCATCTCACAGGATCATTCTGTGTTGTTTTATTTGTTCCATTAGCCTAATAAAGCTGGGCTCTTCCATTGAAGGCTCTGGGGTGGGCCACCAAGCTAAGGCCCGCCAAGAGATATGGCTGAGCAAGACAGAGGTACAGATTCGTGAGACAAAAGGTCCAGATGAGTGGTCACATGTACAAGCTTTATAAAGTCACATCTTAACGTGTGGATAGTATGTTTAACAATATCACGTGACATGTGACGTCACGTAGCCCACCATTGCACACTTGGGGTTTGTGTGTCCCGCACGACTTGTCACTCACCTCCATGCTGCCAACGCCACCACCGCCACCACCACCACCGCCTCCGCCACCTCCGCCGCCACCACCTCCGCCGCCGCCGCCACCACCACCACCGCCGCCGCCACCACCGCCGCCACCACCACCACCAGATTTATTCCCAAAGCCGTTGTTGTTGTTGTTGTTGCCGCCGGGACGGAAGTCCTCCCGATCCTTCTCTCTCAGCAATTCCAGCACCAGCTCCTTGGCTTGCTGCGGTGGAAAGCAAAATAAGGCTCAAGTCAGGGGCATGGATTCCCAACGCTATCCAATGCGTTTGTCCTCGGAGCTATTTAATTGGCAATAACCACATTTCCTTTCGAGCTGCGGAATGAGATGTTTCACGCGAGGCAATATGCGACTTTGTAAGATGTCATCGAACATAAATGTCATAGGGAGGTGGGCGCAAGGCATGTGACGTCACCACCTTGGCCGAAAAGGCTTACCCCATAGATAGGTTTGTAAATCACAACCCTTTGATCAATATGGCCAGTTTTCTATAGGTTAGGTCATTAATAACTAATGAAAAATACAACTTGGTATTGAGCCTGGACTTGAACAGAGGGCAGTAGCTGTATCTTGATACCAATTGACAAATTCCATTCGGAATCACACACATATACCCATTGCAGGCACTGTCAGGCAGAAGTAGCAGCTTTAAAGTGTGTATACCTGAACTCTTCTTGGTTCTTTAGGTAGTCACGTAGAAGGGAAATAATAAAATAATAAAAATTAAACAATAAAATAAAATTCTCACGTTTCGGCCACAACGCAAGCAACCGTCCTTGCGTTGTGGCCGAAACGTCGTGAGAATTTTATTTTATTAAATTTATATTATTTCCCTTCTACGTGACTTTACTGAAAGAACAAAGGAGATGAATCCCTGCAGTCACGAAAGCTTTAAATCAAAATTTATACCTGAACTTTGAAGGGCTCGCCCATGATGCGCAGGGGCTTGTCAGCGCCCGTTGGCTGAGAGCCGTCTTGGATGAGCAGCATCCGCACACCAGCACGGTCCTAAGACGCAGGACCCAGTCACAAACTTCGCGTTACCAATCCGTTCAATGCAGGTTCATGCTCACCATTTTCTAAGATCCAAAATCATTTTGCTTCAGCTAACGTGTGTATGATGAATTTCTTTCGCACGATACATAGCCAACCGTGCTAATCGCAGGTTGCTAATTTTAATGGACTTCGGAGGTTGGGTGTCAAGCAACATTTGTGTGATCTGGCAGAAGAGCCTTCGAGGTGTGGCGACATCAATACTATCAGCTGTGATGACCTCTTCACCTTTGCCTCCATCTATTTGATCCTAGAAGAAGATTGAATTTGAAGCCATTTATCATCCAAAGCAATTAAAATTTTCTCTAATACCATTATCAGGTCTCAGCGAGGGAACACATTGCATTTTGACGTTTCCTAAATTTTCAGTTTCATCGACGTAGTCTTTACATTTTCATTCTGCTAATTTCCTGTCAGATGACTCAAGACTGTTGCCAATTAGCGGGGAGCATAGGCAGTGGTTATTGTGCGTCGCTAACAATGCTCATCACTAAACAAAAAAAAACATACCGCGCTGCCACTACCACCACCGCCAGCCACACGCTCACCACCACCACCAAGGCCACTTTGGCACCAAGAGCGCAACTAATGCAGGCTCTAAGTGTCTCGCACTTTCCCTAATGTCACTGTTAACGGTAGCACGTCTGGACAAGAGAAGCATCATTAATCTATTTCCCATTAACAGGCAGTCATGGTATAATATAATAAAAAGTATCCATTTAACAAATGAATGTAAGCCGTGTTAAATTGTGAACGCCAGATTGGGCTTCAAAATTAGGCTGGATTTCAAAAATGCATCAATAAATAAAACTAAGTAAACATCCTACAAAAAGCAATGCAATGTGCTATATACCCAGGCATTCGCTTAACAGTTATATAAAGGTCGTGTTACTTAAGCTTTTAAGACATAAAGAGATGGGAATGTTTCACTTTTTATTGACTGCGCGAACACATTGTGAGTCACGGCAATTGAGTGGAAGGGAGAGAATGGCTTTGGGATTGACATTTACAAGCTGAAGGTACCAGTGGCCTTGGTTGCATGGCTGTTATACCAAAGGCAAAAATCCTTTTTACGAAAATGTCGCCAATGTGCTATTGGTGGTGTCCCTGAATGTTAAAGTACTATTTGTGAAACGAAAACACTTTCTGTAATACAAAAATATTTCCATAATGGTGGCAGCGATAATGGCGACGCGTACAAAAAAAAGCCCAACGTGTTCCCCCCACCGTCACCTAGATTACATTTACGAAAACAAAAAAATTAGCCACAAACAAAAGCGATGTGGGCGTCTGTGCAGTGCCAGTGTGGAATTTTAAACGCCAGTTTCAAAGTCGCAGCTTAACGCGAGGAGAGGTGCGAAGCCGCGCACTCCATTGGCCATTCATGACTTAATTTACTGTGCTCCAGTTTGGTGCAGGGGCCGCACTCGCATCATTGATTGGAATAGTGCGAAGGGTGAGCAGAAAGCCTAACTATCGGAGGTCGGGAATAAACACGTGATGCACAAACGACGATAATTTCTCTCTCGGACACGTGACTCGCCCCATGTTCTTCCAGTTAACGTGATAGAAGGGAACGTGACTTTGAAGGAAGGAACCGGCGGAACGGTTGGGGTGGGCGTTAAAAAAAAACACTTTAACCTTGCGCAAAATGGGCCGTGCAAAATAAAAAAAAGGCAGAGGTGACGTTGAGGCCACAGCGATGTAGAGTCGCACAAAGGCTGTCTCAACAACCACCGTTCACAGAAATGGTTCACGGATGCCATTATCTTACTCTCTAAGCTAGCCGGCAGCAGCAGGAGGGGGGGGGGAGAAATAACAAAAAAAATTCGGGACAATGGAGTTGGATTTTTATGTGTGGGGTAATTATTGCATTCAGGGACATGAGCGTGCCAATATTTTCCATGGACAAAGGTTGCGATCCTTTCCGGGGACAAACAATATAAAACTCGTGCAAAAGACTGGCCTTGCTGATCTACCGTGTACTTCAGGGGCTCCACAAGGTTTAAGACGTAATGAGCCTCAGCTGGGAGAAATGGTTAACCGGCTTGCTTCAAGGCCTCAACGTACATACTCCTTAAGTGCCTTTTAGAAAGGGTAAAAATGAACTTTTTTACTTTCTCTTCATCGCAAAGCCTGCAACTGCAGTATGATTCCATCAAGGTGAAAAATTGTATTTCCCAAAGGTACAAACTTGCACAATAGTAAATAATACAGGGAGAATACAAACACATTTCTCGTGATTAAATAGAACACCGCAGCATACGTCGATAAGAGTAAAAAAAAGAGTATTAACCCTTCAACGGAATAATTTAAATCTTTCCTTCGGGATCCGGCATTCTGAGTGCATGCACTCAAAATGCTACAAACCGTTTCAGTCAAATGTGTGCCTTTGAAGCTGGAATTGAAATTTTATGAGGTTCTAGAAATGTTAGGACTGTATTTTTCACGTGGGGTGTAAAAGTTTATTTTCAAATGTAAACCTCCCCAGTGGGGGGGAAATAAAAAAAATCCAAATATACCTGCTGCCTGTGCCACAATATCCACTCTATTTCCAGTCGATTAAAACACATTATGCTCAGGATAAATGCAACGAATCTTGAGAATCAATGTACAATTTCAGCAAATATTACATTTGGAAGAAATGAAGCAAACTAAACGGTGTAAAGACAGGACAAATGAGAAACAATACCATTGTGGCAGAATGAGACCCGCGGGTGGGATGGATAAAAAGAAAAAACTCGAGACACAAGACTACCCCCGCTTGCGTGAGCGATAAACACACAACGGACGGGCTATTTCCAAACCTGGCGCGACAACTGCGCGCGCACCTTCCGACCGCGCAAACACCAGTTCAATTTGGATATTCAGTTTCCTCTACCTGCAGCTGCTTGATGGTCTCGCCGCCCTTGCCGATGATGAGGCCCACTTTGTCGGCGGGGATCATCATCTCCTGCGAGTGGCTCGTGTGGTCCACGCCGGCGGGGCCTGGAGGGATGCGGCCCCTCTCCACGATCTGGTCCAGCATGCGCTTCGCCTCCCTGTGCATATGGGATGCGCGCGCACGCGCGTGAGCGAGCGTCCGCGAACGAGAAAAGCGGCTACACGATGGGTTTTTTTGGGGTTTGATCGCGTAAATATAAATGTGTCAAAAACCCACGACCACCTGACACAGCGAATTATTAAGGTTTGTTATGTAAACAAAAAGTGCCAATTAGTTACTACTTCAACACACCGGTGTGTTCGAGAGTAAACCCAAAACATTTACAATTTGAGTACGACGTTTCACTGGTAATTACGAGCCTCATCGGGCGATTTGGCCAGAATTCTTTTAAACTTGAGAATAGTGGTGTTCGGATGAGAACTGGTCACTAACGCAGCATTAATTTTGTTCATTAAATAAAGTGTGGTCTTTTTTATTACGACTACACACAAAGCAGTGCCGGCTCACTGTGTGACATGGCGATTATGAACCTCGTGAGTGGCAACTAAACCCAGGGCATTAAAACCCAGTCTCCATTTTGTGAATGAAATTCCTGACGAAAACGTTCATCAACTGTTGGACGAAAATAATCCAACGTGCCACGGACTACAACTTCCCACATAAGCTTTGCACGGGGTATAAAAGGCATACCCCTGGTAGAAATAAAAAACACTTCAGGAGGGAGGAGATATGCGACATCTTGCAGGGGTACTCTCACAAAAGGTGGTACACTGTTCCCCTCTGCGAGTTCTAAATGGGAAATCTCCCGTCTCGATAGCAACGTGTCATCGTGAGAGGTCAGCACGACGCGGCCTCTTAAGCTTCCCCCCCATATTACTCACGCAATGGCTTCGGGGGTGCCTGTAAGCGTGCACGGTCTGTCCGCCTGTCCTCCGCTGTCTGTGGACAACCAGAAAGGATGCAGCAGTCAAGACCACTCGCATTCACGATTAAATCTTCAGACAAGACGATAGCTCACACTGTTCTCAAGGGTCCTATGTATAAAGCAACGTAATTGTTTACCAATGCCACCATTTGAATGACAAGCAAGTAATGCACTCCCGGGATTTAATGATTCAACTGCACAATGATTTGATGAATTGTTACAATTACATTCACATACAGTATTGCCCATGCTGTGCATGTAGAACCTATGCTGGTAGGAATATCGAGAATCTGTAGTGGTTAGATTTTATTAAATGTTTTATGTGGTGTGAATCTATAGTATCTACGGTGATATTAATCTTTGGAATCTATAGGAACAAAGATTAGAACGTCATGAGTCTAGGGACTATAATTATATAGAGTGACAAAGAATACAGCAATGAGGAATAATTGCACTCAATGCAAACACTATTAAAATCTTGACTTAAAGCTTTGGCGACTGCAGAATTCATATTCTTTGGGTCTTTGGGTAAAGTCATGTAGATAGGTTAAATTTTTTACAAAAAACTACGACGTTTCGATCGCAACACAAGCGGTCGTCATCAGGTCATCCACTTGATGACTGCTTGTGGTGCGATCGAAACATCATAGTTGTTTTACCTATCTACGTGACTTTACCCAAATACCCAAAGAATATAAACACTATTCAATGAATGGTAAACATATTTTCAGCTCCTCACTCTACTGCTGGATGGTCTAACCATTCTAGATTTGAAGCTTTCGTGACAGCAAGGATTCATACTCTTAGGTTTTTTTGGTAAAGTCACGTAGGTAAAAATAAATAATACAAATAATAGAAATAATAGAAATAAAATTATAAATCACGACGTTTCGGAGGCAACACAAGTCTCCATCATCAGGTGGGACCGTCACAGCTAGATTTACTGTATCAAATTTTTACCTACGTGACTTTTACCGAAAAAACCTAAGAGTATGGTCTAACCATGCCATACTTCACCATGCTGGTTAAGACACTAGTTGGTGAACGTGCGGGATTCCCAGGACCGTTTCAGATATCCCTTGCCAATAGTGCTGTGAATTGAACTCCGGTTGCCAAGATCACAGCGAAGATATGAACCAGCATGCGATGCGTTCAATAACAGTTCCCTTCGGAGATCACAATGCATATAAAAGAGACAGAGAAAAGTTGGACGAGGAAAGGAGTCTGAGAATATTGCTTGATAGCTTACACTCCAAAGACATAACACACTCATGTGTCACACAAAACAATGACCTCCAGTGCAATCCAGTTCTTTATCTGGTGGCCCACAGGCCATAGTCAGTTACGCCAATCAATACCTTACCGTTGACACGGAAATATAGAATATTGAGATGAAAGAGATGGATAACACTTGAAAGAGCCATAGACAAGAAATACCGATTAGTGAAATGAAAGCAAGGTGAACAAGAGAGAAGAGGTGCATGGAGACAATAGGCACAGACTAGTAGTCACAAGTACAGATGTTATGATGTTGTAACATCTGTATACGTGCCATATGACATCACGTGTCTTGCCAGCACAGCCTAATTTTATTGTGGCTGGCCGGAAAATATCGTTGTAGAACCCTTGTGAAATGTAACAAGAAGTTTAAATCTTGGTCGCCTTACCTGGCGCAAACTGCACTTTGCATCCGGAATCGGACTGGATCCTACTGATGTTCTCTCCACCCCTTCCAATAACTGCAACAAAGATGCAAAGCCAGACCCTGTTTAAACAAATGGCGCCAACACAGCAGAGCCATGCGTGTTCACGTAAGTAACAAAAAAAAGTGTGCGACTTTTCCGCAGCATAGATTCACCAACGATAGTTTCTGGGAAGCTTCGCAGAAACGCGGAACATCATCCCAACGTTTGCGTCCTGTCTCGGTGAGGTGCATTGACGCAGCCCGTCCCGATTGGCTCTCATTTCGCCACCATGGTGCATTATAAACTGTGTACGCTTCGGCTGGACTGCAATGAATGAGCCAAATAGTTGTAGAGTAAAAAAAATATATTTGGAAAACAAGATACCGCCTTCGAAAAAATAGAAATATCATACTCAAGACCAAGAAAAGTATTTACGCCTCCATTTATTTTAGAATTAATGAATGTATAAAATGGTGGCTATTGATACATACTCCTTATTGTATGCAAGTCATTTTTTTATATACTCCATTGACTCCCAGTGAATGACTAAGGCATAAATATTCCTCTTCTCCACAGCAGCTACCCAAACAACACTGTTCATAACCATGAAGCACATTCCATCATTACAAAATGCAAAGGGTCTACGAGTGATTGGTCACTTACTGAAGCCGACCATCTTGTCCGGAACTTTGTACTCGATTGACATTTGAGGCCTGAGGGACAACAACTTTCATTAGATAACAGTCACACAAGCAGTGTTACATCCCCGGCACCTTGTTTTATGCCACAAACTCAATCGCTGTGGACGAGAGGACAATGTTCAGGAAGTGCGTCACTTACACACATGGTAGAATTCGTAATAAAACAGGAGTAAGAAGTGGTTTCCTGCACACTTGAGCATAAGGCAGAGCTGTCTTCCCGTTTACAAACCTAAGCCGGTGGTGGAAGTGTCCTACATTGCTATGGTGGGGGTGACTCTATAAAGAGGACAACTGCAGATATCCCCAAAAAAATTGGTACTCATTTTATTGACTCTGGGAGAGGAAGGCACCGAACCATCCACCAGTCAGGATTTGAAGTCACAATCTTCCCATTTGAGAGCCGTGCACATTCACCCAGCTGGATTAGAGAGAGGGAATTTACACTCACAGCCCTTGTTCAAATCCAGGCTCATCTCCCTGCTTACGTTGAGATCTGATGGGAACTGGGCATATTATGGACGATTTGTTCATAGGCACACATAGAGATAGAACGGTTGAACGTGAATTGCAAAGCAAAAAACTCTATAAATAAAGCGTGGATGCTGTCGAGAAGCTTACCGGTGCTGGAAGGCAATGGCAGCAAGCTGGGCGCTGACAACTGCGGGAAAATACATCAACGTTTTAATATTCAATTTTACCGAGTTCACACAACGTTGATTGGATTTACAGCTATGTAATACGATGCCTTAGCTGGTGGGACTGTCGCTTGGCTGGCCTGTGAACGCCTGGGAATTTCCCCAGGAAGAGCTAAAGTCTGTCGCCATGGAAAGGGAAGTCTGGACCACCCAACTCAAAACGCTGACGCTGTGACCCTCACTAGGACAAGCGGATTGAGAAACGAAAGGAATATAAACGTTATCTGCAGTCGATGTATAATTGTGAAATTCGGTCAGTGCGGATGCCTGCCGAGTTTAAGCAGACAAAAAAACATCCATGAATATACAAAGCCCAGTAACTGATTAAATGTTTTACTGGCTAGGCAAATTGAACTTAAACAGAATCTCACACAGCTGAAATTGCATCTACGGGTGTGAATCCATACAATGTATAGGAAAAAAGATGCCTAAGAGTTGTGCTTATTCATATTATTGGTTCTTTCGGTAAAGTCACATAGAAGGGAAATAATAAAAATAAAACAATAAAATTCTCACGACGTTTATTGTTTTATTTGTATTATTTTATCATTTCCCTTCTGCGTGACTTTACCGAAAGAACCAAGAATGTGAATCCCTGCAGTCACGAAAGCTTTACATCGAAAGTTGTGGTGATGTTTTAGAAGGGTGGCCTATCTTAGGGAAACTCATTTGCGGTTGAGAGGTGCAAATGTAATCTATAAACAGAATTATGGGGACTCGTTGACAGTTGCTCGAGACGTCTCTCGTTCGCTTGTACCATTAAGTCTCGCTCTTCGTTTACCACACAAGCAACAACAGTGCCCACTTCAGACGCTCTAAAGGACTGTTACAAATCGTGGCACTCACTGTCATTCTGCGAAGCAAGCTTTTTACTTTCCGGTTGATCTGTAAAATAACACAGCAAGATTAGATAATTTAAATGACAAGTGACAAAGAAATATACATTTCATTATTGGACCAAGATAGACAACTCATTATTCGTGGGTGGATTATCCAGATTGTGGATGAACCAAACTCTAATAATGCTTTTCCGTGAGCATGTTGATTTATTCGCCGATCCTCACTTGCCGAGGGTCAGTGAATGCAAACATGTCTTCAAATAAACAAATTTAAATAATAACAGATGAAACACTCACATCATTACACCATTCTAAAGTCTAATTGAAGATTAATTTTGCTTTATCCTTGTGATGTTTTATACGGGCAACCCCACTCCCCAACCTATTAACCAAAGTAATTGAGCTGACTGTCTGATGCAAAAAAGTGATTACCACCATTGTCACCAGCACGTCGAAGCAATGCATCGCCACACTCATTCTCGGCTCGCCACTCCCTTGCATTAAGAGTGCCACTACAAACTATTAACTGATGCAAAGACCAAAACATATGGTCGTGGTTCAATACTTGCAACTAAAATCAATATTCAACAGGATGAAGGAAATGTCACTGTGGTTAAAAAAATCAATTTGCACACTTACACCGTAAGCGGTCATTATGGACAGATTTTTTTTTATTTAGCATTCACTTTTAATTAGGTCAAGCGGTATGTGACAGGCAGTCCAACATTTGCCACCGAGTGCACGTAGAGCCCTGATAGACATGGTTGGGAATTTAAATCGAACTCGGGTCGCCATGTTCACAGCATAGCATGCAAATAACAGCACAGCCAACTCCACCCCATCAATCATTAACACGCACACAACTCAAACCTCCTCCACCCCATCATAACCATTAATGCGCACAACTCAAAAATACAGCGATTCACCAAACGAAACATGCTTTGTGATTGAGAACTGGTCTTAATTGACGAATCGATAACGTCATGTGCACATAATTTGCCTTGACACTCATGTGGCCAACAACAACAATACTTTCTCTGTGCAACAGCAGGGTGCTCAATCTCCCGCTCATCAAATAAATGCGACCAGCTCACCGCCGTCTTCCAGAGGCCTCTTGAGAGCACCCAGCCCAAGGGAGGACACCCCGGGCGGATTCGGATTCACTGCAAAGAAAAGTAGACGCATGCTTCATACAAAAAATACGACACCAAGCGCGCGGGAGAGAAGTTGGTGGGGGTGGGTGATGGGGGGGGGCCAGGGAGGATGCAAAACTTTATTTCTGGATGGCGAAGAGGGTTATTTAGCCAGCCCATCTAAGATAATTCTGCAGTACAAAGAAATGAAATAAATAAACATCAAGCTCTCCTTTCCCCTTGACCTTCTTAAATGACTACCGTGTCCCAGGAGTATAGCTTGCACCTAATGGGGGCCATTCATGGCGTGTCATGTACCAATGGAAGAGTTTGGGTGCAAAAACTCCCCAGTCTCATCGAGCGCCAATGACGAGATGGAAGGACAAGGGAGTCATTTTCCATTGTTTCCTACTGACAGATTCCCATTGCTTGCCAGAGAAAATTACAAGTATTATGGGTGACTATCACTGCCACTAAAGCACAGAGTTTCGCTTGCACGTTACTTCCAGCTTACTCTGAGTGGACCTATTTGCTTGATAGGAGGCGGAAAAGATAAAAAAAGAGCTGGTATTCTCTCTATTCCTCGAGCAGACGCCCTAACAGATAGTACGCCTGAGAAACATCATTTATTAAGAACATGTCCAAATCAATTTCACTTGATGCAACAGACTGTGCATTCACAGCGAAGGCTAACCGGAACATCCAATTACATGCAATTTGTTAGCAAAGAGAACAAAACCCTTTTTCACTCTCCAACTCACCGGCATAGTTTTTACACAGTCAAAATCAAAATTAATAAGACCGGAATTTGTAAAATGGTAGCTGCGCCGTGAATGTGAGGCCCCGGCATGAATATTACATTTACAAAACATGGTCTGGAACATTAAAATGCATACAACAGAGTAATTAAAGTCACTGAGACGAAGGATAAATGGATGCTTTGGCAGACTGGCCTTGTCTTTTATTATTTAATGTTACTTTTGAAAGCCAGTGGTCAGTTATTATTCGTACATCTACAACTGAAAACATACTTCATACTATTTAAACATGTTCCATATAAATTGTGAATGGAAAGGTTGGTCTAAAAATGCTGAAGAATTATACATCACAAAATTCACGTGGATCAATAAATATATACAAACACGTGAGTGACTGATATATAATTCCAATTATTTTTGGTACATGCTAATAAAATCCAATTAATGATGTTAACAAGAATGATCGAAAAAAATAATCCCAAATTTTGGACTCCCAAAAATGTGTATGCCAAAATTGCGAACTTTAATTTCATTATTTTTTACCACCACCCACTAGAGTTTGTATCTGGACATAGCAGAGGGTGCAAAATCCCAAACTATCCATTTTGGGTGTCAAAAACCTACAGGGCAAACATTTACAATTATTTAGTTTTTGATCCCAGGCTTATGAAAGATTGCATGTGGATGTTTTCCAAGGTGAAAATATGGCAATATGTTTTCATAACTTCATTTTTCTGAAATTGTTTTAAGTGTGATGCTCAAGTCGAAAGATAGCAGGCAAAGCCCATTCATTACCTTTAACCTGTACACTACACCATACTATGTATAACCATAGCTGCTCAACTTGCATGTAGCTTTAGTGTCATACATACCTGGGGATGTTATTATAGCAGGTCCGGTCCCAGGATCCACTCCAAGTTTTGCTGCAATCTGAAACCCCAACATTGTATTTCAGTACATTGCACATAACTGTCTATTAGTGGCACAACACAAAAACACGCTCAATAATACCTCACTAAAACATGAATGGCTTAACTTGCTGCTTCAAACACTGCAGATTAAACCAGATATACATACCTGTGCATAATGCATGTAATGGGATATTAATCAATATGGGTGTAATGAGACCCCAATCTATCAATATTTATTTCCAAGGTTCATGGCACATATACATGCATCCAATTGCAAGTGTAATAGTCACCTAAACATATTTAGATTTTATATTCAAATCATATGCTATTACTGCATATAGGCAAGTGGAGTAAAACAATCTGTACAAACGAGACAGATTACAAACCAGACTGTAAATTGTATGCTGAACAAAATATCTGATCATTTAACCAAATCAAAGAGATACATCAATACAATTAATTAATCTTCTTGGTTCTTTCGGTAAAGTCACGTAGAAGGGAAATAATAAAATAATAAAAGTAAAAC
>CM025656.2:3541324-3555813 GCA_014621495.2 Entosphenus tridentatus
CAAAATAGTGTATTGTTAACAATTATGTCAAACATTAAGCACATACATGGCGCAAGTTTAATCTTGCTAGTGTCCTGACCAAATTATTTGGATGCATGCCACCGATTTGAAGAGTTTCATAAAGTCAACTTTACTTAGAAACTTCCTTATTCACCATAACTGCCGTATAAATAAAAAATGCAGCCAAATTAGTGCTTTAATATTTTACAAACTATAAATACGGATGCCTTGCCTCCCTCAGTGGAGACTCGACTTTCGAAAGGGTGGCAAAGTTATCTTTATTCTAAATTATCATCTGTTAAATGTCAACATGGGGTCACAATACATAACTTCGTTCATAAAATTGTGAGAGATCACCGACAATAGCTATTGCAAAGGGCCTCTCACACACATATACACAAACATAAAAACCATGGCCTTTTTAACACTGAGTTTAACATGTTTAATTGTAATTTGTATGCTTTTTTAATTGATTGAATAGTCGGTTTTGTAAACATTGTTATTTTTTTGTGTGGGTTTCATACAAGGCCTCTTGGGTTTCTAACCTCACCTGCATACGTTTAAAAAATGCACTGTTTGTCTTTCACTTGTCTTTTTTGTGCGCATAAAGAATCCGGATATAAAAATTAACAATTTAAGCAAGCTGCATTGCAACTACAGTGAAGACAAGAGTTGCCGTCTTCCACAACAATTCGTCAAACGCATTGCAGAAGCACACGTGCACAACAGCATGTGAGTGATCTTATTTACTACGCATTGTATTACCACTTGAAGTTCAAAAGCAGTTTGAGCAAAATATCGTATGTTGATGTTAGTTATGAAAAGTCTGAAGCCATCCGTGAGAAATTGATCAATACATTGATATGTATATCTTTGACAAACTTGTTGGGTGGTGAAGGGTTCATTACAATAATTTTGGCAAAAAATACCCCGTGGCCCAATACAAAAACGGATATAGATCATTTATTAGAGTACATACTATGTACATCCTATAAAACAGTTTTCCAGGTCTCCCTTTAACATATTCTAGTCTAAATGGGCTCTCAAACGGATTAAAGGTCATAGTTAACACTGCTAAATCAATACATTGTATTACATATTTCCATGGTCTTAAGTGGACAACATTTTGAAGGAAATAATTTTTAATTGTATATTCTCAAGACTTTCTGAACAAATGAATGTATTAATCCATCCTGAATGATTTGAAGTGAAAATATATCTTGAACTTGATGGTGTATTATATAATAGTAATATTTATCTGCCTTGCCAATTTACTTAAATAAGCTGCATTAAAAAAAAATTCCGTGTTCAAGCAATTACCCTTGAGATCATTTAAATGTCTGGACATTGTGGGACATTTTCCAAATCGATTTTTGAACAATTTTAATTCACACCATTAGAATTTTTCAGAAAAAACCTCATTTGGATTTCACATTTATATATATGACGAGGAAAGCTGGCGTTTCAAAACCGTTTCTCAATGCATCATGCGTTGGTATGTTTGGCAAATGGAACGTTAAAGATTAGAACATCGTCACATTTACTGGAAAGGTCAGTAAATATGCCATCTAACCTCTTGCATAAAACACGCTTAAATTTCCCCCAATTCGACACCGATTGAAACATGAAACTTTGGGGATTTTACTATAGTTTTAAACAAATAGCACCGAGTCGAACAAAAACATTTGAAACTAAGTAACGCATCTTTAATGTTTGACAATTGTATTCATATATTCGTTGGTGCTGAGTTGGCCACGTTTTCATATATATTTTGTCGTGTAAACAATTGGACGTGTGTGTGTGTTTGGTGTTGATTACGACCCATTCTTAAGGGACTTATTTTACCAAACATTGTTTCACCCTTTTGATTCGATAAAACCGCAATAATTTAAGCCCAAACGATGTTCACGTTGATTACACAAGTAAAGCACCATCTTCAACATCTAATTGGAAATCCGTTGAATCAATGCATCCTGAATGCGTTGATTACAAAGTGTACGTGACTTTACCGAAAGACCCAAAGAGTAGAAAGTGTACGTAACCTGGTGTTTTGGCCAGTGTATAAACAAAAATTCGTCTATCAGATGTAATGGACTCGGTGAACTCGAGTATTTCCTTTCGAGTATTTCCTATCAAGATGCACCGTTTGTTAAAAAAAATTCATAGGCAAAGCAAAACAGATTATGAAATGCAAGTTTAGTGTCCAATCGACGTTACGAAGCTGTATTTCGATGAAACCGAGTATAGGGAATAAATTAAACCCAGCTTTAAGCACAATACAAAGGAGACCTTGTTTGTTAATACGTGGGCCTAGCGCCATTCAAACGGAAGCTTCTGCTTCCAACATCAATACTCTCCTAACATCACTACATTGCTCTTTGCACGCTTAACATATTACACAACTTAACTTTTACTTAAAAAAATAAAAACGTCAACGTTTTAAGTCAAAATAAAGCACATACTGCCCGCGGCCTACTCCCACGGGCTTCACCCTAGGCCTGAAGCCTAAGCCACCCTGGCAACGGGACGCATGGCGAAACGGCCAACGTTGAGATTTAAAGACTAAATTAAAACAAAAAACCCCGTTGCGTTGCAAAGTGCAGCTGCGGCATCACCTGACGGGCCCTCTGTATGGCCTCAGCAAACGCGTCGGGTTTAATTCCTCCTTGGCTCGACATTTCTTCGTACTGCGTCTCCTTCTCCGCGACACCCACCGCACGCGGTCACTAAACTCGGGCGCGCAAACAAATGGCGGAGAAGAACCCCACCCCCCTCACCCCGCCCCCCTATCCCCCCTCGCCCCGCCCCCCCAACGTCGAAGACGCGCACCGCGCATGCGCGGGAGTTCGCGATGACGTCGCCGCAGCCGTCCGTCGCCATCTTAGGTGAGGGTAGTGGTTGGTGGTGGTGTGGGGGTGTAACTTCACAACAGCGAACGGAGCACCGCGCGGATAAAATATCCCCAGCGGTGGGGGGGGGGATAATACAGCTGGTGGTGGTGGGCAGCTAGCGGTCATCTCAGTCAGCCGACCCATGGCGCCTACCTGGGTCTGTCCGAGCCCTTCCGACCACCTTTACGTGAAGGCCTCAAAAGTGCACCTGGCCTGGCACAGGCACCGCGGCGACGTCACCGTCACTTGGCAGTGGGCAACCTTCGCCCGACTTAAAACGAAAGCGAACCGCGCTTTGTTTGCGCCTTCCGACTTTATATTTGAAAAACATTTTTAGAACCCTCGCCTAAGATGGCGGGCGAAGAGTCAACGCTCGCCCCCGTCGTGACCCGCGCTTCCAGAGCCCCCCCTTCCCTCAACCATCACCCCGTAAGCCTATGCGCTGTATGAAATTAAATTGGTGCAATGCGCGCGTGCGTTAGCTGCACGTGTTGACTCGATACGAGCCTGCTTTTAATTTGGTAGATCGTATAAACCGGTGGTAAATGGGAGCCTCGTTTTTGTTGTTGTTGTCGTAGTCCCACGTCCAGTAGACGTTTTTTTTGTTTTTCAATTGAGCGTTGGTGCTTGTGTGGGGTGGAGTTAAGATGACAGGTTGTTTGCTGTGGATGGACGGGGCAAAGGCGTTTAATGTCAACGCTAAAACACAAAACACAGTGAATTTATGTTCCCACGATTTGATTGGCATAATTTTTTTCTCTCCACCAAAATTGCAGCTTTTTTTTTGGGGGGGGGGGAGTGTCGGGAAAAAAACATCACAATTTTAGTGACGATGCCACAGAGCCTTGGTCAAAACCAACATCAAAACCAACATTGTGACACGTCTCAATTTGGCGGTCGCCCAAAAACATTCGGAAAATAAAGGATTCTCTCCAATAATCCAGCCACCCCCTCCGACTCTCAGTGACAATGTCGTGGTAGGCCATTTATGTCTGACATTGTGGGTTCACGACTGTATTGCGAAGGTCACAAGGCACTAGTGTTAATGTTGTTAACGAAATTCTAGATTTGAAGCTTTCGTGACTGCAAGGATTCATACTCTTAGGTTTTTTCGGTAAAGTCACGTAGGTAAAAAATAAAATAAAAATAGCATTGATCGACAAAGATTTTGTTATTTTTAGTCAGTAGAAACTGATTAGCGCAAGCGTCCACGTTCCTGAGGTTGCCACAGAACCACGACTGACGGCGATGAGACAATTGATTAATCATAATGAAGATGCAGACAAAAATCTTACGTTATGAGATGATGCAATGCACTGTTGAAGACCGACTGGTCTTAAATGAGTGCTGTTCATGGCAAAATTTAACAACGAAGAGTGAACTTTATATATGACCATTGTAGTCAGCTAGACTACAACCGTGATCTACGAGACCAAGATGACAAAAAAAATGTTGAGTAAATTAATTGCATAGAACCTCAGAAACTGGATTTTTATTTTCATTTTTGCCATTCTGTCTCTGGCCCAAAGATGAATGAGGGCCACGTTGATTGTTTAAATAACTTGAATGATCATTTCCCTTTGTCATGTATTTCAGGGTAAAGTGAAGAAAATGTTTTACTTAATGCGGTTTTCATTTACATTTAGTTATTATTTTTCCTTCATTGTTATTCCAACTGTGCTGTGTCATGTCACCCCCCGTGTGTTAGAGCACAGCCCACGGAAAAGTGAAACCACAAACCGCCTTTCGAAAACACAATGATGTTACCATTATTCTTTAAATATTTTTTTATTGTCATTCATGTCTTTATTTTTGCTATTTATTTTCATATATAATGAAAATTGCCTGTTATTTCGAAAAAAATGTTTAACGCGTAAATATATTTCAAATAAATGCCTGGAAACATGTTTATATTATTTTTAACATGGATGCGATCTTTCCATTGAGGGAAATGTAAGACAATTAATGTGCTTTGCCCACAGCACTATGAAACCAGAAAAGAGGTTTTTTTTTGGTTAGATCGCGTAAATATATAAACGCGTCGTTAAACCCGCCACCACCTGACACAGCCAACTAGTAAGTTTTGTCACGTAAACAGAACGTGCCAATTCGTCACTAGTACAGCACACCGGTGTGTTGGAGAGCAAAGCCACAACATTTCCAATCTGAGTACGACGTTTCGCCGGTCATTACAACCAGCATCATCAGGCGATAGTCAGATTTGTCGAGAAATCCTCCTGGTTCGTTCCTTAAATAGAAGGGTAGATGTGATGACATCACTTGTGTGCCCTTCTTGCGCGAGTTGGGGGTGGGATTAATTAATGCATATAAATGACTATAGGTATCCATTGCCGTTTGGGTTATTTATATGGTAATCAACGTACATTATGCATGCACATTATTCAAGCCCATTGTTCTTGAACCCACCTGTCGATTGTGTACTAAAATAGCCGAACCAAAGATAATCTCTATCGAAGTATGGTGACCTGTATAGGCATGCTTTTAAACAGGAAGAAGCAGCAATGGGCTCTCCTTTGTCTCCTGTGATAGCGAATTTTTACATGGAAGATTTTGCAACAAAAGTAATAGCTTCAATCACACTAAAACCCTCTGCTTGGTTTAGATATGTGGATGACACATTGGTGGTCGGACCACACGGATTTCTAAATCATCTCAACTCGCAAAACCCATCCATCCAGTTCACCAAGGAAGTGGAAACTCTCCCATTTCTGGTCGAAATTGTAAAGTAACACACAACGTTTAACGAAAGAAAACGCACACTGACGCCCATCTGAATGCAGTCACACCATCACCCTGCACAGAAATCCGCTCTCATCAAGACGCTCATACATTGGGCTAAGAAAGTGTCAGATGGTGATAGTCTGAGAAGCGAAATTAAACATGTTAAGGAAGCGCTGCAATGGAACGGTTACAATGATGCACAAATCAACAAGGCATTGAATGCCAAAACCAAATCAAATAACACGAGAGTTGAAACTGAACAAGTAGTTAAAACTATTAAAATACCGTACATTGCGGGAGTAACTGATAAACTAGCTAGATGTTTTGAAAAACAAAACATCCGAGTCAGATTTGGCACGGTACATAAAATACAGAAATTTATATCTGGTACAAAATATGTATTACCGAAGCTATCAGCAGATGGTGTGTGCCGGATTAACTGCACATGTGGCAAATGCTATGGTGGGAAAACAGGACAAATGATCAGCACGAGACTAAAAGAACACCAAAGAAATATGAAATACCCACAAATACAACTCGGCAGTGGCAGTACACGCGTGCCAACAAGGACACTCAATTGATTTTGATAATGTTGAAGTTCTGTGCAAAACTAGTTACTACTGGCCAAGACGAATGACAGCATTTATCGCAATTGAGAGAAATTACAATTATTTTATTCCTCTCAATATCTACAGACTTAGTGCTGCTTGGAAGCGAATCGCCAAATAATAAATTGTTTAAATGCATGCTTATACAGGTCACCATTCTTCAATAGGGAGTACCGTTGGTACAGCTATTTTATTTACACACATTCGACAGGAGGTACGAAGAACAATGGACTTGCATAATGCGCACGCATGATGTACGTTGATTAACAGAGAAATAATCCAAACGGCAATGGATCCCTATATTCATTTATACGCATTAATTAATTCCCCCCCACCCACTTCGTGTAAGAAGAGCACACAAGTGACGTCATCACATCTACCCCTCTATTTAAGGAACGAAACAGGTGGACTTCTCCACAAATCTGGCTGTCGCCTGATGAAGCTGGTTGTAATTACTGGCAAAACGTCGTATTCAGATTGTAAATGTTGTGGCTTTGCTCTCCAACACGCAACGGGTTAGTGCTGTACTAGTGACGAATTGGCCACGTTCTGTTTACGTGACAAACATTACTAGTTGGCTGTGTCGGGTGTTGGTGCGTTGAACGACACATTTATATATTTACGCGATCTAACCCAACAAAAACTGTATTATGTATGATATTGGTCGCGAAAGCCTAAGTGTTACACTGACTATAAAATCAGCGATCCAAGTTTCATTTTGGGCCATGGCTTATGTCAGGAAAAAGTGATATCTGAACCAGTTCTCGCTGCTTACCTTTTCCAACTTGCAGTAACCAACACGGTGAATTATAGTCGAACACATCCCATGACTGGCACATCATAATTACAATAATTTACATTTGTAAGGCACATTTCAGCCGTAGGTCCCAATGCGCCACATATGGAAAGCAATAAATTCACAGAACCAGGTTAAACGGACAGAACGAGGGGATGAAGGCCAGTTTAAAGAGGTGAGTTTTCAAGGCAAACTGAAATATATTCTAACGATTCTGGTTGTCTTATTCGTTACAAAGCAGGGGAGTTGCACCAGCAATCGCCCGATCACTCCCAGGAAATGAGCTTTGATCATGGGGCGGGGTGGGGGGTCATCATTCAGCAGTGAAATTACAAAGGTCTGTAAATTATGATCTATTATTATACGAATACCAAAGTAACAGAGCGTCATAATATAGGGGCCTTGTTCAGCCGTCGATAAATTGCCATTTAAGCCCAATTTATGTATTCGTTTCGGCCAAAAAGTGCGAAACAAAATGAACGAAAAAGAAATATGGGAACAGATCTGAGACAAACATTTATTGGGCTAATATGTCTCAGTTGCCAACGACGGAGAAAGACAATATGTTTCGGGCATTTTGTCAGGATGAGCCAACCCACAGGGTATGAAAGCTACACGTGCATGATTTTCAGAACTGTGTGTAAATAGTAAATGTCGTTAGATGAATGAATGTATTAAACCAATGTTAGATGCGAGGCCTTTTCATGCATTTTGATTGTCGGGGTTGTTCGATCATCATACTTCACCAAGCTGGTCAGGGCAGGTTGAATTGTGTTTATTCAATCGTCAAAAAAAAGAAAATTGGATGAATTACACAACCATGATACGATTTTATGAAAATCTAACATAATTTATATAACATCGATTTACAGGCCGATGCCAATTCACTGCTGGATGAAGGCCTCCCTATGGCATATTGATCATGGGGCTTGTCAGTGAAGGTTCGCGTGGGACCGGTTTAGACATCACTCACCGCTGATGTGTTAGCCATGGCCCGGAATAAAATGGTCACTGGATTCGAGTGCGCTAACCACTCTGCCACCACTCCAAACAAAAATACAAAAAAAACATTTATCCAAAACCGTCCATGGACAATTGACTTCTCACTTTCACGGCATCATAGGAATTATATATTTGCATCATTATTGTCAGTTAAGAATTAAAGCCATTATGACTTATACATAGTTGTGTTACAAGTGTGCAATTAAATTGCTTCGTGCTAAACATCCGTGCAATTTGGCAAAATGTATTGAGACCTCAGCGTGAAGTGGCAGGTGCTGCATCTGACGGCAATGACATTGGACTATACGTAAAAAAATATATATATATATAATCTGCGAAAACTAACGTGTTGTTATTCTTGGTTCTTTCGGTTAAGTCACGTAGAAGGGAAACAATACAAATAAAACATAATAATATTAAATTCTCACGACGTTTCGGCCACAACGCAAGCAGCCGTCCTCAGGTGAAGAACAGGGCTTTCGGAAAGACAGCATCCTAATGTTCTGTCGGAAAGACAGCATCCTAATGTTCATTAGGAAGCTAATGTCAGCGTCTTTCCGACAGCCCTGTTCTTCACCTGAGGACGGCTGCTTGCGTTGTGGCCAAAACGTCATGAGAATTTTAATCTTATTATGTTTTATTATTATTTTATTATTTCCCTTCGACGTGACTTTACCGAAAGAACCAAGAATATGAATACATGCAGTCACGAAAGCTTTAAATCGAAATTTAACGTGTTGTTATTACATTGTAAACATTGAGCTTGATTGATAATTTTTTTTAAAAATATGTTAGAGCCCTGTGACAATCCGTTGTCAGATGAAAACCTCCCCATGCCGTGTCGGCCATGCTGGGTTGCTGGACCGTACTCGACCATGCCGGTCAGTGTGGTTTGTTGAATAAGAGAGCTCAGGACCAGTTCCAATATCCCACGATACTGATGTTAACCATGACCTGAAATCGATCTCAGGTTGCTGGGTTCATAGCATAGTACGCGAATCAGTGTGCCACTCCTCGCTCTACCACTTAGCCACCTGGGTTAAAGTAGAGTGGTAATTACGAACATGAATATTAATATGAACAAACCGATGCTGCTGTTTGTCGTTAAACCCAAATGAACAACGTTACGCTCTTTGACTTAAATGTGCTGAAAGTTTTACGAAAGTTGCGCCGGTTGTACGTTTTAATTCATCAATGATGGGACAATGCGAGAACAACGGTAATTTTGTGGAGAGAAAATCTTTGAGGGGGCTGCCTCGCGTCTGGCGAGGCACAATGTTCTTTTACACAAAGCAATGATTATTAAGAGTCAAAAATGGGGGCTATTATTTTCTTTTGCTTTTACAAAATCCCACAAAGGGCTCAATGGGACCGAACTAATGTATAACACAATGGCCTTTGGCACATATGGCTGAGCGCAAAGTAGCCAAATGACACAATCGTGCACGTTCGTGCGGCGTGTTTTTTTTTACAGATAACAAGTGGCGACAGTTTACCTTGAGGTGCTGTTTATGTGTGAAAAAAAATCCGCCGTTTACACGCGTCCGTGCAAAAGAACAAGGAAAATAAAGTATTTTAAAATGGGGGCTCTCGAAAACCTTTACAGCAACAGCAGCAGCAGCAACAACAACAACAACAAAAAGAAAACCCTAGCAGCTTTCATTCTAATCTTCTTTGATTGATATTTTGCATTGATCCACGGTTGTTCAATACGCGATGCTCCTGCCCCAGCGGGGGGTCCTGGCGTTATTTTACGCAGCGATGATGGTAATAATTCGGCCCATTTACCTTCAAGTGGCAAAGCCGCCAACCGCCTAAAATCGGGGCCCCATCGAGAAAGCCGGTCCTGAGCACTTTGTTCCCGCCGCGGGACAAAAACCGGGGTCACCTTAAGTGCCGTGTGGACCCAACCGCGACGATAACGGCAGGTGGGCCACTGGTTTGGCAATGGTGGCACACATTTGGAACCACCGGGGCGGGCCAAGGTGCCACGATAACAACAAGGAGGAGGAGGAGGAGGAGAAAAAAAACCCCCGATCCTATCTGGCAGGCCCCGGGTGAGAGAGGCCCTTCTCGGCTCTGGCAGTCCGGGCCATTTAGCAATGTTATGATCAGCTGATGAATTGCCCTTGACAAAAAAAGTCAATCAATACAAGGTCTTGACCGAAAAAAGAGAGAATGAGAGAGAGAGCCAAAACACACAGAAAGCTGCAATGAATACAGTCGTTGCCGAGGAATAAAACGTTAGTCATTTGGTCAAAGGGACCCTGCTGTTTGTTTATGCATCTTGGGTTATATGTGGCGTTTTCTCTTTTTTAAAAACACTTTCAGGAGGCAAACGGATGGACGGAGTCGGCTGCGGTTAGTGGCGCGGAAGTGGGTGGGGGGTCCGAGAAGATAAATGCAAAAAAAATGAATATTTTTGTTCCGTCACGACCGCCTCCGTTGCTGCTGTTGCCGCTGCTGTTTTCACGATTGCCGCGAAAGGGGTTAACGTGAAAGAACGTCGGAAAAGAGCGGAGCAAGTGTGCTGAAAAAAAATCAACAAAATGAGTGCGAAATGTGAAATCCGTATAGATTTTGCAGCGAGAGAGGGCTATCATTTCCAGCAAGCAACAATGGGCTCCCGCAGAGCGCGGAATGATAGCGGGCAGCATTATAGCAACACATTTGCGCCCATTTCGCGCCACTGAAAGGAGTCATGCTGTTTCTAATATTTGGTGCCTCTCGTTTAAAAAAAAAAATCAGTCCCCTTTTTTTGTATTATAGCATTCTCGAGGCTGTCGTTACGTGAGGTCATCAATTAACGGTGAACGGAGGAACGGGGGGGGGAGAGAGGAAAAAAAATCAGGCACGGATAAGAGAACAAACAAAATATTGTTATAAGCCCCCCATTGCACGGGGAGCGTTGCGCCTCGCAATTTCGGAATGACTCAAAGTAATTTTGCCAGTAAGTTAAAAGTGCCATTGATGGTGTGTTTCCACCAGGACGAGAGTGCATCCGCACGTTTTATACAAAAACATAATTGTATCAGTGGTCGGGAGAAAGGCGCGCGGGATGTTATCTCGCGTCAAAGTGCCGCGTGAAAAATATTGTAATTTCTGTGGACTTTTATTTTTTTTTTGACACAATAGTGGATGTGCCTTGCAGCTTGAAGCTGATTGTTCTTAATTTCTCCCCCCGCGCCCGCCCACTCCGTTTCAAGAGCTCCACTCCGCGAAAATGGTTTTGTATTACAGTGTTGTGTTCTCGGCGTTTTTTTTTTTGGCGAACAACAAAAGCGTATGTTTATATATATACACACTTACATATACGATTTCCATTTTTTTTAGAGACAGGCATCACACTGAGTTCTGTATTTAAATAGATTTCACTTCATATTTTTTGTCATGCACGCGTTTGTAATCCGGTAAATAAATAGTAAACAAAAATACATATTTCATGGAAATGAAAACAGTTGTCTGAGATATGATACAATTTTGTGCCACTTTACAGGAAGTGAACCGTGACTGCCCTGTGGATAGACTGGCCTTTGCCCTAGGAATGTGGAATTTCTACCAACAGAGGTGGACACTGGGTGAATTGTCAACCTCCTACTAAAGACTAATGCTCATCTTTATCCTTATGACCATCATCATCATCATCATCATTTTGTCAGTCATCAGCTGCCATCATTATCATCATCATCCAAAAAATTGTGATATAAAAAAAACATCGTATTCCCCAACTGGGAAAAACACGCAGAACAAGCGTGAAGGCAATACTGTCTTCAAAACCAATGAAAAAAAAGTCACCGTTGCTTGGCACATCTCAGAAGCTAAGCAAGCTGAGCCTGGTTAGTCCTTCAATGGGTGCCCACCAAGCCTTGCCAGGTGTTGTAGGCACGTGGCTGGGAGATGGCAGTGTCGAGTGTCACCCTCTCGTATTTGGGGTCGGTTCTTCTCCGCGTTCTCCAGTTCCCTTCCACACGATGCCAAACATTCCAGTGTAGCAGTATCCTCTTTTTTAAAAACGAGCCATGGGACTCAACAAGGCTTTCCTGCATTAATAATGGACATTTATTATTTGACAAGGGATGGAACGACGTCACAGTGGTTGGCACATTGTGCTACGAACCCAGAAACCTGAATTCGATTGCCGGCCACGGCTAACATCAGTGGCGAGAGCTTTCCGAACCGGTCCTGAGTACTTCTTACACCCCCCCCCCCTTACCCCTGCCCCCTCTCACCGGGGCAGCGACGTACGGTCAAAACAATCACCAAGGCTGGCACGGCGTGAAAAGGCCTTCATCCAGCAGCGGATTCAAAAAGTCCCGTGCATTATTTATAAACCGCTTGCGATCTGCACCCGAAGGACGGTGTGTCCCAGTGAAGCGATAAATCAGGCCGCGTCTCGGGAAAGAACGAGAGGTTGGGTGGGGTGGCTTGTCGACGGGTGATTATGGAAGTGCCCGATCGGGGCTTCAACTCGGCCGCAGTGGGGGAAATACGCACACACACACACATCATCTAAGAGGGCCTCTCGTGCCGCGGCCAGATGGCCCCGTCATCGCCCCAGGAGACATCGGCCGGCCCTGTCGGTGTGATTTGAGTAAAAGAAAAAAACATTTAAAAAACCCCAAAACAAGCCAGTGGAGGGGTCCTGTTCCGTGCTAACGGATCCATCCTGCGCTCGGGGTTCAGTTCAGGGTTTGGGGTGCTGCCAAAATCGGCAGGCGCCTCAATGGACAAACGCATCAGCATGTTTATATTAGGAATCAGAATATGTATTTATAACTGGAGGAATCCGATGAGCTATGAAGCTCTTTTTCACAGATGTCCAGTCGGGGCGGTTAACAACGTTACAACAACAGACGGTACAAAAAACACGAGTGCAGAGTACGAGAAAGGTGAACAAATCGCCCAAACGCACACAAATCAAACGAAACCATCCTACCACGCAGAGCCCACTGAGGTACTAGCGAATTGTTTGCAAGCGACCTGGCCACAAATGATAGCTCAACAAAGTGGCTTATCGTTTGGACATTTATAGCAGCAAATTAATCTAAATAGTCTCAAACGCATGTTTGTAAATGTGGAGGGAAAAACCGGAATGCGGTTTCACCACAGGGGCGGGAAAGAGTGTTACAGCAACAAACAGAACACACAAACACAATCAGAGCCGTGCACGGCTCTGATTTGCAAACACAGCTCGGAGACCCCGAGTTTATCTCGATAAAGCATCGGTTGCGATCGCTGTTAGCGAGCGCCAATTAAAGCCGGCACGGCACCACACCCGGCCGTCCACCTTTGTCTTCCCCAGCTACGGTAATTTCACAACATCGCACTAGGTACTCATTTGAGGCCGAGTCGACCTAGGGGGTGGCCCAGAAGCCGACTCGGATAATCGTCACTGGTGTTGCTGGCCTTGAGCGGGGGTGGTGGGGGGGGGAATCGAACCTCGGGGTTCGTAGTGCAGCAGAGCGCTACCCGTTGCACCCCACCCAACGCACCGAGCGTACGTGCGCCGTTGCGAGCGATGGAGCGATGAAATCATTTCGCGTTCCAGATCTACGCGCATCGCCGCGTCGCGTGACCGCAAGGGAATGGCAACGGCTCGGGTGTGACATGCCTATCGTCCAGCAGCGGATAGATGATCGCTTTCGATGATGGTGGTGGTGGTGGTGATGATGATGATGAGGTCATGTGTGCGGGGTGAGCCCAGGTCACAGGTCACACGAAGTCTCATTAAATTTGATTCGAAGTGAACGCTCGGCTCTAAGTGGCGAGTGGCGGCTGTCAGCCTCTATATATATATTTTTTTTTAAACGAACGCCACTATTCCAGGGGGCAGTGGACGTGTGATGGAGTGACGGGTCGAGCGAGTGTCCTGTCGTTAATCAGACGAAAACCCGCGGCACCCTGCATTACTCTCACCAAGCCAGAACTCCCCCCCCCCGACCATCCCTCCGGCAATCCATCACGCACGCCACCCCACTACAACTCTAAACGACGCTCCAATTAAATATTAAAACGAACGCGTTTCAACATCTGTTGGGATGATGATGATGATGATCGCTCTCACTTTCGCACGCATTCCCCGCGACGCTCACTCCCCGACTCATCCATTCGGGCACATGGTCAATTTTCCGCCATCGTGATGGAAATAATAATCAAATCCTCACAATAGCTGCAATTAACGTAATTAACAGCGTGGACGTGACCTCATTCACATTGTCATCATCATGATCCATAATCCAGGTTTTTTTTGGGTTAGATCGCATAAATATATAAATGTAATGAAGCAAGTTGTAATTACTGGCGAAACGTTGTACTCACATTGTAAATATTGTGGCTTGGCTCTCCAACACACAACCGGTTAGTGCTGTACTAGTGTACTACACTATACACTACACACTACACTATACACTACACTACACACTACACTATACACTACACTATACACTACAC